>JAYMSY010000063.1:0-17372 GCA_036897685.1 Monsonia emarginata | reverse complement strand
CAGCAACAAAATCTTCCCATTGTGGAAGCTGTTAATATCACTACCATCTCCCCATGGATTAATTATCATAGAGTAGCGGGTTACCAAATAAGAAGATGAGAGAGACCAATTTAAGTTGAACCAAATGGTAAAAAAGCTTGTTTTAAAATTATAAGCAATGTCTTGAGTTCAAATCTTTGTACAAATAATTGTTGATACAAAAATATAAGAAGATTAACCTAGTAGGTGAGGCTTGAGCCCTTGTTGATCATGAATTCGAGCCTTGAATAATACACACTCTAAATTAGTTTTCTTAGGTGTGAGGTAACTGGTAAGGCTACCCTCAGTTGTGTAGCTCACAAGTGCGTGTGTCGGAGATGGTTTCTTCTGTTTGTGTAATCCATATTCTAAAACAACATCAATTTTGAGTGAGAATGAGTATGACCTCTTTCTTTGTTTGTAAGTGAGAGGAATTGCAATTTTTTATGATTTGTAGGAGATTCATCAAATTATGTATAACATAGAGAGTGAGCGAAATTGGAGGCACGGTGGTACATGAGGAGCAAATGATGGAAAATCAAGCACAAAAATAAAAATCTTTAATTTTTACAAATATTCAAATGAAACACTTATTTTAAGACGGATGGAATATACAACTGAGCTTCTCAGCTGCAAAAGGAACACCATTGAAGCTATTGAGTTATAACTGAGCTTCTCAGCTGCAAAAGGAACACTCTGGGATTGGTATTTGTCAAGTTATCTTGATTATAATGTTAATAACATTGGCTCTATTATAGATAAAAAAAAATAAAATCATAAACCATCACCTCTCTCATCTGTATTAGTTAGCGAGCATAAATGAGTTGATTGACACGTAGTGAGATATTAGAGCACGTGATAAATGTCAACACGAGAAGAACATAACTTTATTATCATTAATTTTTTTGCTAAAAGTCAAACAGAACACTCATTTTGAAATAGAAGATGTAACAAATTTATTCGACAATGAGTACCAAATAAGACCCAAAAAGTTCACTTAGGTAGCATTTGTTTGTGAGTATGACAATGAGAATGACCAAACTTGTTTGTAATTTTAACAAATTTTGATTCTCATTCCCACAATCTCCCCCCTAAGCAAAAAAAAAGTGTCACAATATAGACGGAAGGAGATTAACTCAGATAAGAGAACGAGATTCCCCGTGAATACCATAAAAAAGTTTGTTAACCTTCTCATTTACACACAAATGAAGGGATTATTGCTACTTCAATTTCATTTCCACCCAATTTTTATCCAAAAGAAACTCCATGTGATATTAGGAGACAATTACAGTTATTTTTAAGAACGAGACATGAATGCAAAAACCTATTATGTCAAATTGGTCATTAAATTTTAGATGCAAACATTACACACAAGACACAACTGACCCATTCAATTATTCAAATTCCATGCAATTCCAAATGAAGAAATTGATATTAATTTTTTTTATCAACACACATTTTCAGGGATTTTACATTTTATCAGCAACCAATATTTATGAACCCAGCAACCAGCATCAAATATTTTTCTCCAAAAAAATTAATGAAAAGGAAAAAAAATGAAAAGACGAAAAAGGCCTGAATTTTCTTCGACCATAACGCGCCAAAAATGGCCATGTCCCTTCTCCAGAGACTTCTCAGTTTTCACCATAACGGATCCAGATGGGCCGGGCCGAGCTGTGCAGGGTTAGTTTCGTAATTTGAGAACAGAGAGTTTGTTGGATATAAGCATCTCCACTGCGAAAGGAAGTTGGTGCGCAGATCTAACGGTTAGAAACCGATCAATCAATTCCATCTCTCAATCACCGGATCACCCAAAAGTCAAAGTAGGCTTCACTGTAGAGATTCACCGTATGCGCTTACGTGGGGAGAAGAAAAGGTAACGCGAAAATTAAAAATTTATTAATAATTCACTGCACACGTGCGGGAAACGCACTCATTCGCACGTGCGAGAAACAAAAAATCGTGCAGAAACGGAACCGCACCGGAACGAAACCCGGACTTGTTCCCCGTTAGAAAACCGGATTGCATAATCAGGTATAGGTCCGGTGCATTGTAATTGGAGGATTGGTTCGGATTGGTTGTTTCTTTTCGGTCAAAGAAACGCATATTAGCAAAAACAAAAGAGAGAAAAGTCGGCTCCAGCAACCCCCAAACCCTAATTGCATCACAATCGGTTGCTGTTTCTCACTCGAATTCATTCGATCTCTTCGCAGCGAAGGTTGATTCTGGTTCTTAGGTTTTTGGATTATCTTTTTTTCTTCGATTTTCAGAAGCTTCACTTCGATGTTTTTGAGCCGTTTTGCGTAATCTGATTGAATTTTTTTGATGAATTTCGTGGCTGGGTTTGTTCAATTTGATCAGATCGATCTCTATCCCCGGGACCGTGCGGATTGGTTTGGTTTGATGCTTGTGATTGTTGAGTATTCGCTGATTCAGCTGCAGAACCTGTGGGGATTTTGGGAATTTGCGTTGAAGATGGATTTGGTAGCTAGCTGCAAGGTGCGAATTTGATTATCTCCAAATTTGATTATATGGTGCCACTGTACAGTTTTCACTTGTTGTTGCTAGTGTCAGTGTTGTGCTTGTTTAGATTTTGGTGGTATTTGCTTGCATTCAGTTGTTGGAGGGATGTTACAAGATGAAGTAGTGCCTGGAGCATCCAATGTTTCGGATGCACTATAATGTAGTGCTCGACATCGTAGTATTTGATGTTGGAGTGTGAAAGATTGCACCTGTTTCAGTTAGATAGCTTCATTATAAATTTATGATTTTTTTTACATTGTTTTTCTCCCATAGTTGAGCTCTAAAATGTTAGAGTTTAGAAAAATGTAATTGAATCTATGAAAATTTGAGGATAGAATTGTTTAAAAAATGGCTTTATTGCTGTTGTTATTGTACCATATATTGTATGTTTTACTATCTGAAGTAGTTCGGATGTGATAGGATAGAAAAAGCACAATTGAGAATTTTTTCGGAAGACAAATACCCCTGGAAGTAGTTTGCTTACAGCAGAAAACATAGGTTCTTACTTCTGGTTATATTTTATTTTGCCCTTGTGGCTGCCCATTTTTTACAACTTTTATCCATTATTTTTTACTTCTTCTTAGAGAGCCTTATGGACTTATACCATGCCCAAGGTGGACTATTGTATGATCCAAATTTTTTTATTGGTTTATTACATTTCAGTTCTAGTGTCCTGAAACGCTACCTTTGGGTATTTGCACTACATTGGCTAATCTTTGATGTACCTATTGATGGTATGCTCGGCCAGCATAGAGCATCTAGATTAATGAAGAAGATATATTTCTAACTGATCATGTGCTGCCTTATTAAGCACAATCAGTAAATGTAAATGACTGGGATTATCACATCAATCACTCCATCCCCACCTGCCCATAAAGTGACCTTCCTAATTCTCATGTTAGGATCTACTTTTTATGCCTTCTGCAAGAGGGTTGTATTTCTAGGAGTTGAGGCAATGTTCATGAGCGGCTAATCTCTTGCTGCTAACCTATATGTACCTACTTCAGTCTGAGTTTATGCTTTTATCATCTAAGGGTGAATGCATTAATTGACACACATAGAATTGCTTTCTTCTCTCTCTCTTTTTTTTTTAACTTCACTTTTTGAAACTTCATTGCTAGGTTATTTTATTTGCAATGAATTTATGATAGTTTTTGCTCATCTTACAGGACAAATTGGCATATTTCCGAATAAAAGAGCTGAAAGATATCCTCACTCAGTTAGGTCTCTCAAAGCAGGGGAAGAAGCAGGTATGATGTATGGCATATTGATATTCATTGTCTATGCCATTTTGTGCATTATGTGAATTGCACAACATGAACTGAAACAATGAGACAAGACCTGGTAAGATTTGCTAAAGAGGTAGGGCTACTGGGCTGGGCTAGAAAGGATTCAGTGGATAAGGTGAATATGAGTATAGGATTCCAAATGGTTTTGCTGCATGATTCAATCTAGCCAACCTTAACTTATTTTCTGGAAAATGGCTT
Source organism: Monsonia emarginata (assembly GCA_036897685.1). NCBI lineage: Eukaryota > Viridiplantae > Streptophyta > Magnoliopsida > Geraniales > Geraniaceae > Monsonia > Monsonia emarginata. The sequence goes on along the minus strand of JAYMSY010000063.1, from coordinate 13,344 downwards.
GCTTCTTGAACCATGAGAGCACTAATTGTCATGTCTCAATTATGCCAACTAAATTTGTAATTTGGTCGTGAATATTAGTAGTTTGTCTGAGAAGTTTCCAGGTTTTGTGTTTTTTTCAATATCTACTTCTGTATTATGTTTATTGCATTTTAAATGCTTTTGGGCTTAGTTTAGGCTATCTGTTGAGTCATCTCTATTTGTTATCATATCGTCATTTGCTTTGTTTTCCACATTCCTCTTCCAAATTAACCATATCTTTTCATGTGAATTTTGTGTCCCTTAACTGAGGATTTGTAGATTCTTGAAGTTGTATTTACTTGAATTGCAATATTCCTTCAGACTGGTTTTTTCTCATTCCCTTCAAAGTTCTTTTTTTTTTTCCTTTCTGTGCTCCCTTGGTGATGTTAATCTGACTAGTTCTAGGGAAGGGGTTATGTTAAATCAGCTTTCTAACAAGTTTAGCTAGTTTGCTGCTTCAGGAATTTCAAGGACCATACATTATCTATGAGCTATGTTGTTATTGATCAGATTATCAAGTTTGCTGATAAAGATTTTTTTCTGACAAGTAAAATTTTGATTTATCTTGTAGGACCTTATCGACAGGATATTGAGAACCTTTTCTGATGAGGAAGGTAGTTTACTTGTATCCATCTTGTTTGATTAGTTGGATGGTTACAAACTCAATAATTGTATTCTTTCACCTTCAGTTGAAATTGAAATGATCATAAAAATAATATAAAGCTTTGTATTTTGCTGTTAACATATCTGTTTCCAAGGTTTTGAGGTTTGCTCTCCTTCTATCTGTTTTTTCTTGCCTTGATCCTTTCATTTTTTATCTGTTTTGTTATGGGGTTTGAGTTTCTACTTTTCTGATGTATAACATCCCAATAATTTTGCTTTACAGATTCTAAAATGCGGGCAAAGAAGCATGCTATCAGAAAGGAAGAGGTGGCGAAATTAGTTGAGGATACATACAGGTTGATGTTCATGCTGCAATATCATAGTACTTTTGGTTTATGTATTAGACACGACTCAAACCAATATATTATCTTAGGTTCACATACATATCATTATCATTTTATTAAGCTTTCTGCTTTAATGCCCTTTATGGCCCACTTTTCTCCTGACATATATTTATCATCAATGCTTGTCACCAGAAAAATGCAGGTTCCTGGGGCCCCTGATTTGGCATCAAAAGGACAAGGTGTCTCAGATAGTAGTAATGTTAAAATTAAAGGTGAAACTGAGGATCGTTTTCAACAAGAAACAAAAGTTCGGTGTCTGTGTGGAAATCCACTGGAAATAGCATCTACAATCAAGGTAAGTTATGTGTATTTGTCTGCACTCTTTGTGAGCTACAAGTGCATGTAGGCAAAAATATAGATGTGTGGCTAGTGTGCAGTAGTTTATAGGGGCATGGTACTACTAGTGTGGCATTGAGAAGTTAGTTGGTCATGACATGAAACTTCAGAAGCATCAGTTATTATGTGTCCAATCAATGTCTAGAAGTTGAAATTGAGTATGTGACAGCAACTTGGATATCTGAAGTGTTCTTTTCTTGTGCTCAGAACTCTGTGAGGGGCTGTGTGAGTATCGGTGACTTGTATTTCCCCCAATGTAGTTATTGTGTCTTGACTTTCAAACTCTTCAAATTTTAAGCTCTTTGTCATGGCTTATGTTTGTTTTTTAGGACTAGCAATGCATTTTTTGCATGCAAGTCGAGTAAGAGTGAAGCCATATTTATGTGCCCGGTCTGGACGTAATGAATCATGTTCACTTTTTCTTATTTACTGTCATTTTTGTTGTACACACCTATGTTGTGCATGCTTATTGTTTTCCTTTTTGTTTGTTGGCAGTGTGAAGATCCAAGATGCAATGTAAAGCAGCATATGGAATGTGTTTTAATTCCAGAGAAACCCTTGGAGGGGGATCCTATAGTTCCCGAAGTATTTTATTGTGAAATTTGCCGACTTAATCGGGCTGATCCGTATGTATATCATGACTCTTTTATTGTGTGTAGCCTAATGGATAAGATGATAATACATTTTCAGGGTTTTTTTTATCTTGCCTTTTCTTTGATCCTTTGTTTAAGCATCCGCTAACACAATGGTTTCCTGTGTGACGATTAGTTGTCAACCATTTTCAAATGATTCATTTATCATCTTGTTCTAAATCATTTATTAGCTTTTTATATGTCATTGACTAAAATGATATCATTTGATGCCCGTCTAAACTGGACGCAGCCTTTCTTGACATGGTGATATGGTTGCTCATTATAAATACTAATTGAACCATGCAGGCATGCATACAATATGTATAACTGAATGGTGAATAAATTTTAAAAAGTTAGAAACATTCCCCAAGGCCATAGGATTCCAAGTTTACTTAATCATAAAATTTTAGTAGGTTAGTTAAGCAGAAATGCAATTAGAGCTGTGTGATTGTAAAATACATTCATGGTTGAACGAGACATTGCTGAGTGAAATTGGGTGTGGGGAACATTAGTGTTGCAGAACTCAATGTTTAAGTTTCCTTGAGCTTTGTGTTGCTTTAGTGTTCTGAAGATAAAAGAAATGTGGTTTAGTAAGCACTGAATGGAATTTTTAGCTTGCAAGACGTAGTAGTAGTGCTGTATATTGTTATATACTTGTATCTCAAGTTCAATGAGGATTCATGCCACCTACTTGAGAGAGGATTAAAGGAAAAGGTACCTAGTGGTTCAGTGGGGGAGTGTTTTATTGTTTCTTAGTCATATCTTGATGACAAGGGCATTGCATGTTTAGGTTATATAAATGAAGTGCCCAATTAAATAACTAATTTTTGTGTAACAATGTGATATATATGCTTGCTGTGATATGTCTGTTCATGTTGAATATTGACATATCTATTTTTTTCCTTGACAGTTTTTGGGTTTCGGTGGCACATCCTTTGTTTCCCGTAAAGCTGACCACCACAAATATTCCTACAGATGGGTTAGTACAAAGAACTTGCTTCTGACAAAAATTTGGTGAAAGTTGTTTGATCTGTCGATAATTTTTTATTTTAGCTGTGAAGATATGAGATACTTTGATTTCGCTGAGCTGACTTGACTGCTCATAAAATTATATTCAGTGCTCAATATTGGTAGTGTTCAGGGCATGAGATGCATTTGGCTGATTATTGTCTATTTATGCAGTTGTCGATACTTTAATTATGGGGTTTGTTGTTCAATTAGATATTCATTCGTCTGGTTGATTGTCGTAGAATGTGGTTGACTGTCATATGAGTATCACATCATAGTATAGCCATTCACTCCTCTCTAATTGACATTATAAGTTACGTCAATTAAGGTTTGATATAGATGCAGTTACTTTTGACTTACCTTTAATTTGTTTTTTACTATGTTGCAGTACGAACCCCATTCAAAGTGTGGAGAAGACATTTCAACTTACTAGGGCAGATAGGGATTTATTGGCAAAGCAAGAATATGATGTTCAGGTTAGTTTTTAAGTTCTTGCCTGATGAGTTGTATCCTCTTGCTGGATTGTGGATATTTACCAAAGTTATGCTTAATGACTGTGTTATAGGCCTGGTGTATGCTTCTGAATGACAAGGTTCCATATAGAATGCAGTGGCCCCAATATGCAGATCTACAGATCAATGGTATGGTGAATTGGTAATTCTTGTTTGCTGTGTACTTTGGTATTGCATATAAATTTGTTGGCTACTTTGCGAAGGATTAGCATTTAATTCGAAACTATGTTACTTGATATTTCATATTAGCTTATCTGGGTATGTTAATGTGGATAGAAATATATTAACAAGAGACTAGTTATCATTATGGTGACTTTGTTTTCATTTAGTAAAGTTGAATACTTAATGATTTGTATCTTGATCCACAATTATTATTATTGTTGTTGTTGTTATTGTTATCATCATCATCATCATTAACAAGTTGGTATTCTAGTATTTAACTTACGTCCTCACTATGTAATTCCCGCAGGTGTACCGATGCGTGCAATTAATAGACCTGGATCTCAACTGCTAGGGGCAAATGGTCGTGATGATGGCCCAATTGTGAGCAAGTTCCCTTTTACCACCTGAGAATTTCAATTTTGTTTTTTTTTTTCTTGTACAGAGTTCTATTTGGTTTTAAACCATTTTTGTTTTATTTATTAGTTTTCTTCTCATTCTTGCCAGATCACTCCTTGCACCAAAGACGGAATTAACAAGATTTGCTTAACAGGGTGTGATGCCCGCATATTTTGTTTAGGAGTTAGAATTGTCAAGAGACGTACGGTTCCACAGGTTGGTCATTCTAATATAAGCCCTATGATCATGAACTAACATTTAATGCATAGCAAATTGAATTGTTAGTGGAGTTGATTATCTTCGCGTTACAATCATTCATATAATGATAGCCTTTCGTTGGTTCTCGAAAAACATTCATGTAAAACGTTTCAATTATAAATCAATGAATTGTTTAGTTCTTTGTAATTAGATTTGTCAAATTGTATGTTGCTTCTATCCCAAAATGAGTGTCTCATTTGACTATTATTTTCAAATTTTAGTCCTTGCCTCTCCACACTTAAGCTCCATGTGCTCCCATGTGTTCGCTGGCCGAGTTGTTAAAAGTAACTTATGGAGGAATATTGTTGTAATCCATGTTGAGTTAACCAGCTAAAATGGGAAGTAACACTTTTGGGTCAATCCAGTTTAACAAAGTAGGAAGCGTTTTCTGGGCTGACGGAGTATAAATTTTTCTTAGTATTGCTTCAAGACATTACATGATCTAAATGCATGGTGTTCTTTATTATTGCTTGAATTTACTTCTCTGCATCCCCTCAATGCTGTTTTTCTTTTGTTCAAACTCTTTGCTGTTCATAATTTCCTTCTCAATATTTGGTTATTAAACCATGTTTTATTTTATTTGCCAGATTCTCAACTTGATTCCTAAGGAGGCTGATGGTGAGCAATTTGAGGATGCTCTTGCTCGCGTCCGCCGTTGTATTGGTGGTGGAACGGCAACTGATAATGCTGATAGTGATAGTGATATTGAAGTTGTTGCAGATTCGTTTGTTGTCAATCTACGTTGTCCAGTAAGTTAGCTTGTATATGGATTTCCCCCGTGTTTATGAAACGCCTCTGGCAGCTTCCTTGGATATACCAATTCTTCCACTCATATATGTTTTGAGTTTTACATCCTTCAGCTGAAATATCACTCAATTTATTTGATACTTATTAATCTTTAAACTGTGCTTAATCTTTGTTTATTGGCTTAGGAAAACACTTGTGAATATATAATAACAGACTAACAGTTGATGGGGATAGTTTAAGATAGAGAAACCACTTAACAAATAACAACTAAAGGGAGAATTGTGTTTGATATAATTTGTACACTAGGAAATCATCATTACTCCTATTACTTTAAATATCATAGCTGGACTTCTTTCTCACCTCCAACACATGCATGGCCTGTTCTGTTATCCACCTAGCTTTAGTTATATGGTGGTCTGCCCAAAGAGTATATTAAGCTCAACTTAGCACTAGCTTCAATCTTTATGGTACTAGTGCTCCAACTTGATGTGTTAACTATTGGGATGGGTAAGAAATAAGAAAACACCTATACTAGGATGATTATTTGTGGTGGTGACGACTTTTCCTTAGTTTCCTTATGACTATATATGATGATGAATTGTGCTATGTTGCTTGTAACTGCAGATGAGTGGTTCCAGAATGAAGGTTGCTGGAAGATTTAAACCCTGTGCTCACATGGGTTGTTTTGATCTTGATGTTTTTGTGGAACTGAACCAACGGTCTAGGAAGGCAGGCTTCTAAACATGATGATGTATTGTTTGTCTGTTTCCTTCATATGTATTTTGTTTACCTGAACTATCATGTATCTTTGTTGCAGTGGCAATGCCCAATTTGTCTGAAGAACTACTCATTGGAGTGTATAATAATCGATCCGTATTTCAATCGCATCACTTCTTTGGTACCTTCTCGTCTCTACCCTTCGATTTTGTTTTAGTTATCAGTACTGATTAAATGCATCATAAACATGATATGAAGATTGATTTGAATTTGGGCTTATTTTTTTTGGTTGAAGATGAGACATTGTGGAGAAGATGTTACAGAAATTGAGACAAAACCTGATGGTTCATGGCGTGTGAAATTTAAAACCGAATGTGAACGTAGGGAACTTGGGGATCTTGCACTGTGGCACTCTCCTGATGGTACTTTATGCACTCCACCTGTTGAATCAGAAGTTAAGCCAAAGTTGCAGGCATTGAAACAAATCAAACAGGAAGGTTTTTCAGATGGTCACACTCCCTTGAGACTTGGAATCAGGAAGAATCGGAATGGGGATTGGGAAGTCAGCAAGCCTGATGATAATAACACATCTTCTGGTAATAAATTCCAAGAGAAGTTTGAAAACAATAACCCGAAAGTTATTCCTATGAGCAGCAGTGCCACTGGAAGTAGAGATGGTGAAGATCCTAGTGTAAATCAGGATGGTGGTGGGAATTTCGATATCTCGGGCAATAATGGAATTGAACTAGATTCTATGTCTCTGAATCTTGACTCGGCATATAGATTTACTGACCACGTCCCATCTGCACAATTGGATAATGCAGAAGTTATTGTTCTAACTGACGACTCAGAAGAAGAGAATGATATGATGATATCTTCTGGAAATGCATACAATAACAATGGATCTGATGCTGGTGTATCTTTTTCTGTGCCTCATCCTGTAATGGATCCATATCCAGAAGGTCAGACTCTTGGAAATGGTTTGGGACTTTTTAATACCAATGAAGATGAATACGACAATCTCTGGTCATTACCAGCTGGTAATCAAGCGGGTCCCCCTTTCCAATTGTTTAATTCAGAAGCAGATGCCTCAGATGCTTTAGTTGATTTGCAGCGTAGCTCTGTTAACTGCCCCCCACCAATGCATTGTTACTCATTGGCTCCTGATGTTGCTCTGGAATCTGCTACTCTGGTCCCAGATTCTTCGGTTGGTTGCTCTGATGCTGACATTAATGATGGCTTAGTTGATAATCCTATGCCCTTTGGGGGGGATGATCCTTCACTGCAGATCTTTCTTCCAACGAGGCCTTCACATGCATCAACTCCCTCCGATTTGAGAAATCAAGCTGACGTGTCAAATGGGATGCGAGGTGATGATTGGATATCTCTTAGGCTCGGTGGAGGTGCCAGTGCCAGTGGTGGTCATGGCGAGTTTACAGCTGCCCATGGGGATACTTCCCGGGCAACAATGCCACCCAGAGAAGGTGCAATAGTTTCTTTAGCTGACTCTGCCCTTTACATTTTTGCTTTTATGCTATTCTACTAGTTTTTTATTACTCCCTCCGTTCCAAAATAAGTGTCCAATTTCTAGAAATAGTTGTTCCGAAATAAGTGTTCTATTTCTATTTTGAGTAGTAAATTTGTGATGGATTACCAATTTGATCCCTTTGTTAGTGAGCTAAATTGGAGGTATGATGGTTCAGGAGGGGCAAAGGAGGGAAAGTCAAACAAAAAAGTGAGAATCATTCATTTTTGCAAATAGTCAAAATGGGACACTTAATTTGGAACCGAGGGAGTATATATTATTTCTCATATGTGTCTTTTAGAAAGCTTTCATGATTTTTGTTTTACTTGTGCGATCTTTAGGGGTTTTCATCTAATGCACCTGATTACTCCCCATTCTGCAGAATCTTTACTTGGTATGGATGATGGCAGAACTGAGAAGTCAAGTAGGCAAAGATCAGATAGCCCTTTCTCATTTCCTCGGCAAAAACGATCCGTGAGGCCTCGCTTGTACCTCTCTATTGACTCGGACTCTGAGTAGAGACACTTTGTGATCCATCCTCATTGTGAGATAGTGTTTGTGGTTTTGGTGCTCCTCTGCCTCCAAAGGCGAATTTTTGTTCAGGACTTGGAGATGCGTCGGGAGGTTAGACTACAGCCGGCACAGAAGTGAATTTTTGTTGGTCGCTGGTGCCTGCAGAATCCTCTGCTCGATTTGTGAGTATTGAAGTTTCTTGTATATATCATTCCGAATGCTTTCTGCTCGCACAACAGTGATTGATCGTTCATCTTGTTTGACAGGGTTGCTATATGAGTTATTGTTGCTTCTCATATTCGGTGAAGATGATCTGCAGGTCCAGTGCCGGGTAAATTGTACAGGTCATTGTTATTGCTGAATCGAATTCATCCAATGGATCGTCGGGTGTGTAGTGGGGAACTTCCCCTAGTGGATATACTTATATATCGTCTAGTCTCCAGGTTCGGATGTGAGGAAATAGGTTGTAAATGTTTTTACTCAGATTCAATTATTTATAAAATGAAATTATTTCAAAATCGAAATTGTAGTGTATTTAACCTTAAACTAGGTAGGTGTTATTGTCTCTCCACTATGACTATGAGGCTTCTGAAATCTGTGACTGGTTATTAATAACTTAATAGTAACACTTGCTCTCTGGGTGTTTTGAGACTTATTTATTCATTGTTTTGGAGTTGCCAAATAAAATGGTTTAGATGAGCAATATGTACATGATGTTGATTTCAGAAGAACTACATGTAGTTTGTTGATATATGGTTAATGGAACTTGTTGGGTTCTCCCTGCTATGAACAAAGTTGCCTCTCAGTCTAAGCTTCACCTTATGCTCCAAGAGTATCATCCACAATAAGGAATTGAAGGTGAAGTTTAGAATCTAAATGTTTTTTAAATCTATTTTAAATCTCTTATAGGAATTTAAGAGGAATTCTAAATCTCTTAAATCACCAACTTGTTGAGTTGTATTTAAGAGGGATTTAAGAGATGAGAGAAGAGATGTTTAGATTCTAACTTAAATTGCCAACTTGTTGAGTTGAGAGCACTGTTGGGAGATAAAGTAATCATAAAAATAGAACAAAAACAAGAAAAGCATAGTCGCCCACCGTGGGACGACCACAAGGTTAAGAGTCTTGCGCTCTACCAACTGAGCTAGACGACAATAAAATCTATCTTTAAATAAAGTGAAACAGACTCATGCATGCTCAAGATTTCAATGGCTCACTGTGTATGGAAACAAAACATCAGCTTGTAATCAGTAAATTTGAAATATGGTTATGAAAAGTATCAAATGGCGAGGTGCAATCTCACTTGGGAATTTTTTGGTATATATACCAAAAACAACCTCAATATGACTGACTACATTGGAGAAAAGTACGCACATACACAAGGGGTAATCAAAATCCAAAATAGAGGACCCATACAACAGCTACCAATTGACAGTTCAAACTAATAAACTCAGACCGACCGTGCTTTGAAAATGGTCATCTACTGCATATCTAAGACTGATCCTGTTTACAAGTTAGAGACGAAACAAAACCTTGAAAGGCCATTACACAATGCCTTCAACTGGAGCAGAGTTACTTGAGCGGAGTTCAGATCAAGGGGTCTCCTCTGTCTACCTCTACGAGGATTAGTCCTCAATGAAGCCATTGGACTCCACATGGTTAGTCCTCACTCCTCCGTTTCTGAATCAATAACTGGGAGGATGTTCAAGGCAGAAGAACCAAGATGCATACTCCGAATTATCCCTCCATATCCGACCTTAATCCTGTGGCACAGAAGCAAGATGGAATCCCACAATGCCGTTCTTCCCTGAAATTAGAGACCAAACTATAATTAATTTAACCTAGCAAATACACATTACGAGGGTCTTATCCATGTAACACCAAGTTCTACTACTATATAACAACTCTTAAGCTCTTACTGTGTGAAATCTAATAAATTCTTATGTTTCAAGACATGTATTGTGTGCTTAACGGAGCCCCAATTAGTGCTACTTACACATTTGTCTATGGAACAGTATTCAACTAAGATTATTGCATACCTGAAGAGAAAACTGTGCTTTCTTATCCCAGTACAATGCGAAGACTGGAGGACTTTGCCTCCCAACAACTAGTACACAAGCTCCTGGATGAAGAGTAGAAGGGTGGCTAGATACCACAGCTATGTATTTCTCGGGGAACCTTTCTTTTGGCGGCAGGACTCCAAGGAATAAGGGGTTCTTGCTAGATTGAGCTCCTGCATATGATGTAGGATCCACGTGCAGCATCCACTTTGGATGCTCTAAGAAAGCACAGAATAGATATATTAGCAAGTGTGAATCAGTTGGAAGCTCGAGAGTCCACCTTTTATTTACTTTGTCATAAACCTCTCCGGTTCCAAGATATTCATAGTTCTTCAAGCAGGTTCCTTCAGCAAGCTCTGCAAAACTCCAAAAATTGGTGCATCAAAGAGTGGATTCAAAAGGGTAAATAGTCAATCCCATTAAGGTTGACTCAAACAATATATAAGACCCAGAACACGTTATAAGAGTAGAGTACAAATGAGCATCTTAATTACCTCGGATCCTTTGTACTGTATAATCTGCACGCACGCTGCTCTGTGGCAGCAGACCCTTAACCCATTCTCCTTTCATCAATGCATGAAGCCTCTGGTGTTCAGTAATGGCATCCACACACTCTTGCATAATGGGGATCATCGGGTTCTGTTGAGGGGATTGTTGCTGATTAGCTAAAGGGAATTTTGCTGAAAAGGATGAGAACCATGTTAGTCCTCCAAAGAGACCCATAACCAAACCAGTTTATCGCACATTGAAGAAATAACAATAAAACTAGTGGGCCAACTTACGCATCGAAGCATCAATAGCTTGCACAAGGATGGCACGTAGCTGATGAAGAAGTCCATCTTCGTCCAGAGTAAATGCTGGTTGCCATTCCTTGGTCCTATCAATCGGAGACACAGTAACAGTGTTTCCTGCAGCCGGTGTATCACTTCCTACTTGAGTGACTGTTATAGAAATACCAAGTTTAGCGGCTGCTTGCATCACCTGTAAACAAGAGGTAGTGAAAATATTTAGGTTTTATATACCAAGGGTAAACCTCAGAGAGAAACTCATGTTTGTAATCAACTTGTTGGATATCTGTTGTAGCAGTACAATAATGGATTGACTTTTTGCAGGGCTGTAGCTCAGTAGTACTAGTAGAACTTCCTATGATGCCCAAACTTGGACAAATAGGATAACCATTCCAAAAAGTCAGGAACTGTAAAATATACTACAGTTAAATGGTGAACAAGTTTATCATCAATCAAGTTCCCAATGAATAACAAGGAAACCTATAATTTCCTTTATCGAAAGACCAACTAAAAATTCTCCACCACGATCCTCATCATTGCATACATCAGTCTTTGATGGCATGGAGCTAGGCTATCCTGATCAGAGGGGTGTATTTGGGTACTATCTCAAGACAATATAATACCAAACCTCTATTTAATCAGTATACGGGTCAACTACAAAATGAAGCTAACAACTAACTTTCTGACCACAGTATGACCATTACAATATCCAGTAAAACACTGAAAACAACACCCACTCATGCCAACAAACAATTAAAACAAGATACAGGTGACGTACCTGAATATGGCTGGTTTCAATCTTACTGAGAAGAGGGTTAAGCAAAACCGAAGATAACCATTGCCTTAGGCGATCACGCCACTGCTCAATTTGAGGATAGATGCCCAAATGTTCAAAGGCTGCAATTGACTCTTCCATGGACATGGGTGGTGGAAGTTCACCTTCTCCTTTTTTCTTTGGAGGGGTGTTGAACTTCTGAGAGCCAGGAGACATTCTAACAGGTCTCAATGGTGTACTTCTTGTGGTTCCAGGAGTATTACCCGAACCAGTAACAGCATTTGGGCTCACTACGCCAAAGCTCTTAATAGTGGGAGGTGGAGTTGCCAGTTTCCCTGTTGATTCATTTATCTTCTCATCTACATCAGCCAAAAATTGTTCTAACTTTTCTTCTGATGTTATCTCCTTTGTAGATGAAGCTCGCTTCTTTGACCAAGGAGTTCCTGGCGAAATCTGAGCAGAAGACATAGGTGAAACAGCTGCCGGGACATGATAAAAGGAAGATGAAGAGCCTGGAGATTTAGACGGGATACTGAAAGAGCGATTGTTATTGCCCCCACTGGTGTTCAATTTATCAGCACCAATGCGAGATGACCAATTCGAACTTGGGATTGGCTGATGAAGTGGAACTAGGACATCTTGGGAGGAAGTCGAGTGAGGCTTGGACTTGGGAGGCTTCTTTGAAGATTCATTTGAGACTTGATCAACCTTTGGCTTAATTCCTATAAGACCTAGCTGGCGGTTCGAAAGATGCAATTGTTCCTTAGCTCCTTTAGACAGAGCTGCGGCTGGCGTACCAGCGATTCTTGCTTTCCGCACGGAGATGGCTTTGAAAAGAGCAAGTATACTCGCAAGGAATGTTAAACCCACCACAGCCTGTACTGCCTTGGCAAACAGATCTACAACAAAGTAACAACAGAAATCAGTCAGAGAATCGAGTCAAAGATTAATTGCAGAAATGTGATTTGAACTAGTAGATAACTTACAAGCAGTCTCTTGCGACACATTCTTTTGCTTCAAACTGTCTATGAACCCATTCTCCCTTCAATATGTTCAGACAGATTATAAATGTCAGCCTCGTGATACTTAATATGGGCAGAAAAACAAACAATAGAGCCAGAAGAAACCAAAACTCATTAAGCCAATTTGTAAAATCCCGTATCAATCTACATTTTCTTTTCAGATTCAGGTTAACAAAATACTTACCTAAATCCAAAAATGGGATAGTGAGTGTAACTAAAGCTCCTCAACACCAAAAAAGCTGAGTTTTTTTTTTCCTTTCCTGCAATCTCTATTCTCTAATAGAAGCACTAACAATTCTTTCATAATGTACAGGCTAATCAGACGAACTAAACCCACATTCCAACCACAAATGTCCTAAACCGTCCCCAAATCCCCTGAATCAGCTAGCTATTAATCTCAAGGAGAGCAAGAACAACAATATCCTCATTTCAGCCCTACAATCCAGTAACTGTGATAGCTCAAAATACCAGCTAAGACAAGAATCGAACAATGCAAAAACCCGAACTACAATACACTTCGCAGAAAAGCCCTAGGTTCACCAAATTCAGCAGAAATAGATTCTTCACGATAACATTTAGCTACAGACATGAATGTGTGGGTGCAATCGAGTATGGAAGCGATCGGTACCTGGCGACAATGGAGAGGAGAGCGAATGCGGAGGCTGAGGAGAGGGAAAGGATGGAGATGAACGCCGATTTGGAAGGTTGGAGACTACCGGCGGTGAGGGCGGCGGATAGGGCGGGGTTTTGGTAGACGGAGAACTTGGAGGGCTTCTTCAATGGCGGCGAGGCTCTGTCTCTGGCAGCTCCAGCTTCCATGGCGAGAGCTTGGGCTCGAGAGAGAGAGAGTAGAGATTTCGAACACTCT
>JAYMSY010000062.1:0-17380 GCA_036897685.1 Monsonia emarginata | reverse complement strand
GTTAGTTCGAAAAGTTTAACAACCAATTTGACCGGACGCCCAAAGTTCAGCAACCAATTGTGCATTTAAACCTAAACTTACAAGTAATGTTACTCATTCTCTTTAATCAACCATAAAAACCAACAGAAACTGGGCACAACTTCAGCTTGTCAACTATAACCATCTTTGTCAACGTGTTTGTACAATTCTTTGACCAGAAAACTTTCTTCATGGATGATAACGCATCTTTCTCTGTTCTTTCCATCATGCTCTTTTTTGGCTTTGAACACTCATTTATCATGCGGAACATTCTTTCCCGCTAGTATCACAGTTAACAACTAACTTTCATTCTTCTCAACAGGCTCATCTCTTTGTGCATGGTTAACTCTCACTAAACTGAATCACCATTCTGAACAATCTCTTATTGAGAAATTAAAAACTTCTATGCATTCTTCTCAAGGGGATTCATCTCTTTGTTCATGGTTGACTCCCGCTTAATTGCATCATCCATCAAAATAGTCTTTGAGCATCCTCTTACTGAGAAAAAAAAAACTTTCTTTTTACGATGTTGTAGGCAATATTCTTCGTCAATGTCAATTGCACCACCTTGAAAGCTAGTTCATCTAGCAACTTTCAATCTTCCTCGCTCATTTACTTATTAGATTTGGTCTTTAACAAAGGCTGATATAGCTTCTTGTACAGATTGCATCCCGTAGAATCCTAAATTCTTTTCGTCGAACTTGTCATTGACGATTTTTTTCTTCTGTCAATTCACCCTAAATCTCGGCTCCGGTACCACTTTGACAAGATCACTGTGAAAGACGAAATTAAATAAGAGGAACAAATGAATTACACAAGAATTGACCTACGTCTACGTAAATTCGTCTCCCACAAGGGTTCATTATCTCATCAAAGTGATATTAGAACAAAGCAGCCCCTCTGGCAATTATTCAGCATCATAAACCACGAAGGATTTTCCATACCCCCATTGTCAATCATATCAGAGGATTTTCCAAACTACACACAAATCATATCATTCACATGTCTTCCACTATTTTATTTTATCAGCTCAGCTCTAGTCTAAAGCCTGAACATATTAGCTGACAAAAGCAATAGTAGTCATTTTGGAAATTGCATGTATAGGAAAAGCCATTTTCATTACCAAAGGAGCCATGTGTTCTGGCACTGAAAACATTAACACGATGAACCCTTGACTCATGGGATCAAATACATTATTATGTTCATAAACTAAATTTGAAATGAGTTCTTGCTGTTAACTGAGGGAGGACTCACAACCACTAAATACTCTACACATTAATGCTCCACAACACAACACAACACAACACACAAATATGATACACCACACTGTGCTCCAAATTTGGTACTGATCCTCAGCTTTTCCCAGCATTAATGGCCGCCTTAACGAATTCCTCACCTTGTGTGAACCCGCCAGACAACACATCACCCAAAACACCAATTATGTCAAATGCCTCCTGCAAATCACTAGCCGAGTTCATGTCATCGATCCACGACAGCAGTTCCTTGGAGAATCCCACCAGCTCTCTCGCATTCAACAATCTTTCCTTCATCACCACTTCCCACCCTTCCAAGCCTCCACTCTCGTCTTCCCCTTCTACTACCCGACTCGAAGTTCCTTCTGCCCTTGCAGATGCTGAATTTCCTGCTTTTTTCACTTTGAAGAAGTGCTGCAGCTGCTCAATCAACCCAGTGTAGACCAGCATTGGCCTGACAATAGGCAACAGTTCATCAGCATTGCCACTGTTGGTGGAAGAACTTCCGCTCCCTGAGTCAATTTTAACCACAGTTGGATTGGATGATGCACGAGAGGTTGATCGGCCATGGGTGTGCTGCATGTATGCATGGTATATACCACGCTGCAAGAAGGCGCGGCGATGTTGCAACCAGGACTCGTATGACTCGGATAGAAGTGAATTGACCATCATAAATTGGACGGTTTCTTCCGTTCCTGAAGAAGGTGATGCTCCAGCAGTGCCAAGTCTGGAATCTGAAGCAGCAGAGGCCAAATACGTTGATACAGCCTTTGCTGTAGACCGCCGCTGGGAGGAACTTCCCTGATCAAGAAGATAACATGCCATTTGGACCATGAAAGGCAAGAAGCGGGAGTTACTTTCGCTTCCACCACCTCTGCTTTCTGCACTGAATGATGCACCTGTTGCAAACCGAGCCAACATCTACATGACAAAAAAGACAATGAAATCAGACAGACAGATCAACTATGATCCATAGATTAACATATTACAGAAGATGAATATTGAGAGGATAAACACATTGCATGCTCATACAAGAGTAGGAAGTATATATACCAAGACTATATCATAAGTAAGAAGCCGGAGCCGACTCCCATCTGCACGTCCCAGGGCATTCAGGTTCTCCCAGTATTGGTCAACATAGCGACTATATTGTGCTGGTGGAACAGATGGTCCTCTTACAGGGAACAAGGAATTGCAAAGAGACTCATTGTTTCTCAGCGTAGCTCCCTCCCACTCTTTCTTTGGATTCTTTAGGGCAGCATCTGCCCTTTTGGCCTCCTGATGGCACTGGAAATGAATGATATTGAAAGAACTTACTGTAGTGTACACACACTCCCCACGAGCATTTCCTGAGGGGCCAACACCTAAGTTTACTCGTTTGCTATAGGAGTAAACACCCAACAAGTCAGTGGGCCTCAAACTGTATCCTTCTCGGCACACCACGCATGCCAAACCGTCTTCTTCCTCCTCCATATCTTCGAAACCTTCGAGAATAGGTGGGGCAACCACAATTCGCTTGCCACCATCAGAAGCTAGTTCCTGCCTCATTCCAAGTCCCTGCAAATTATTCAAAACCTCAGCACCAAATGCACGTACTTGACTGCGTTCTCTAACCCAATACTATAGGAAGAGGAGGCTATCATAAGAAAAGAGAAATTTCTGAACTTCGGATAAATATTATCATATCATTGAATCTACTAAGCCTAATGGTTCCGTTAAGACTTTGTAGTGTTTCTCCCTGACTTGGAACAAAATAAATAAAAAATACTGCAAATAAGTAAAATAGCAACAAAATACCATTATTCCGTAAAAGTACAGAATTTTTTGCAGCAAGGGAATCAACAGCGAAATGTACCTGCAGTAGCTCTTGTCTCTTTCTTAATGCTCGGCGCCTCATTTCATCCCTGGTAGCGTGTCTCAATGTTCGAACTTTCTCCTCCAAGAATCCATTTCCCTGTCCTTCCTTATTAGATAAGGTGTCTAACAAGTTTTCAGCCTTTGCTCCTATCTCATTTTCACCAGGGACTCCTTCCAAAGCATGAAGCAATGGTAAAATTCCACTCTCATCAATACACTTTTGAGTTGCCATGTGCCCCATCGATAAACCTCTCAGCATAGACAATATAAGGGGGACAGATGGGAGTTTAAGACCTGATGTCCATTCTGCAGTGGATTTATAGCCAACCTGCCCTGCAACTGAAAATATATCCCTTAGATGCCTGACTGCAGCACCAGTAATACCCTTCTCCACAATGATGTCTTTCAATCGCTCCCCGCAGGAACTTGTCTTGAGTGATTCTGAAACTCGAACAAAATTTTCCAGCGTAAACCTTTGTTGGGCTGCTTGTTGAGCAATGTTCTCATCTTTTGGATTATCTTGGTGTTGTCTCTGTAATCGGTCGAACTCACCCCAGTTTTGCAAGTACGGATTAAAATGCAGGATAAGTGCTTCCATAGCAGCAGGTTCACCATATGTCAAGTAGGGCAAGATTCTTGCAACCATCTCTGTGTTCCTCTGTTGTTTGTTTGACTTCTTTAGTCCCAAAGGATGGCTCAGTCTTTCCAAGAACATGAGAACTATTTTCTTTGCCTGTTCACCTGTACCAGCTTCTTCACTAGTTACAGTAAGAGCAGTTTGTGTGATACCAATATTGTCACTTTCATTTGCTTCGAGAGTCAAGCTCTCCACAATTAAGAGAATGCCTTCAGCTGACTCCATGGCATCAACTGAGAAGGCACGTCTTGCAGTTTCAAGAAGTAGACCCAAAGCTCCCAGCTTCAATAAAGCCTGTCTATTCTCTCTTATCTTACAGCAATAATTGAGGAGATTGAGAACTGCGACCAACTGCTCTTGGTTGAATTTAAAATCATCTCGCAACCTCTGTGGATAGAAACATCAAAGTCATATGTCTAACTAACGTAAAGGAGAAAAGTAAATGGGAAAAAAAAATCAATAGAGGAACTTCTATAACGAAATCAGTAAAGCAAATGAGTACCCGACTGAATTCTATAATAAGAAATACAATGAAGCCCAAGCCATACAAAAATAGAGCTTTACAATGGAAACAAAAAGAGAGAACCAGCAGCAGAACATCAGAAATATCTTTAGCTAGAGCATTGGCATTTACCATTTTTGCATGTGAATGTCAAATCGTTGCTGGATATCATATAGCCTATATTGCAATGGTGCATATAGAGCCACCCAATAATGCATCATATACAGGTTTTATTGTTAGCATATCAAAAGGTTTATAGTGCATTTCAAATCATTTGTAGTTTCAAATCTATTTCAACATTTAATCAATTCTTAATGCTTTCACTTTTCATCAACAGGTACAGGCCATAATATTACCATCTACAGTTAAACCAAGTATAAGTTTCATTTCATGAAAAAATAAATCTGACAGGCAAATAAAACTTTATATGAAAAACAAAATAAAACCAGAAAAAAAGTTATTAAACTCTAGCCTTAAAAGGAACATAAAGTTCAAAGAAATTCAGGACAACCCAAAAGATAACCAAGTAATCTACAAACCTGGATCATGCCCAATATAATTTCCAGCCCTCCAAACTCACGAACAGCTCCTGCAATGGCAAACTCAATTTCGGGATCTTGAGATTCCTCTCTATCTTCCTCTAACTCTTTAATCATAGGCTCAGTGGCTTCTCCGTCTAAGCCCTGGCAATTGTTAAAAACAGAAAAAAGGCCATAAATTAAATATATATGGTAGGTTTTTATACAAAAATTGAACTTAAGTCTTGTACAAAGTACACTAAAGGTGGATCTAGGAGGGGCCAGACATTGTTTCTGATTTCCAATACTTTTCTCAATCACCAGTTTCATGAAAGTAATGCTTAACACAAGGTCAACCACCTACTTTCAATTGGTTTCAACTTCATTTGGGATTCATGAACGAATTCATACCTGGAGACGGTAAGTCACAGTCATAGGTGGACAATCTCTTGCTGATGAAGTAGCACTAGAAGATAACAGTGTTGCATTTGCCATGGCATTTGAAGATTGACTACTTGACTTCTTCCAGACTTGCTCATAAACTTGAGCTATGCTCAGATCAAGAGAAATTATATTTCCAGCTACTAGCAATTCCATGCCATAATCATCTTCCAGAAGACCTATTAGATCCAATTGGTGGCATATTTTATTTTTAACATCGCGCATCAATGGACCAATCTCAGCACTGGAATATGGGTTCTTAGTCATTGAACCCCTGATAAACTCTTCTTGAGTATGTGCTTTGTTTAAAACCAACAGATACACAGATTCTGGTTTTGATGGACAGATCAAATTGCAGAGCTGCTCTAGTATAAACTGCAGATAAGGTTGAAATTTCATAGTCAAAAGAGAAACAAATCAATGGAAAAATAATAAAAACTCGTAAGAACTAGGAAGGATCAAAGGAACTTCTAGTGAATATATGAATAAAGCCAAAGAAAACCCAAAAATAAAAGTAGATGATACTTTTCGTGTCAACCATTAAGGAGTATGGAAACTAACTCGCTTAACTGAGAACCAGTTAACGTGAAAAGAACTTTGAATAGTTTGGTAGCCTCAGCTAAAAACTGAAAATACATGCAACATATTAAGACATAGGTCAAGCAGACGAACCTCAAAGTTCAAACTAGAAAGAACTCTGTAGAAAAAGTAGAAAAAAGGATCATATCTTGCTTTTGAATTCACCAAGATTGAATACCAAAGCAGTAAGATATCCACTATTTCAGTTAAAATCAAATTTTTAAGGAACTCAAAGAAATTACTAGCAGTATTTGGATCAGAACCGTGAGAATGATGCCTTTTCTATTAAATAGAGACAATAACAAATAGTGCTATGAGTGAATAAACATAATTGAATGTGAAGTAAAACCATACCAAACAAGTTCTGCCTCTCCTCTCCTCTCCATGAATTTGCAGACCATTTATGCAGGCCCTGATAAACTGACGTTTGTTTTCACGACTTTCAAGCAGAAGACTATCCAAAAGGTCTTTGAGAAGCCGATTGCAATCACTAATTAACTTAGTCTTTTGCACTATCAGACCACGAATGACAATAAGAGCCTCAAGGACTTCAGACAGTAAATTTTCGCGCATAAACCTGAAGTCAAGAAAATAAGGGTAAATGAACAGATTAACCAAGAACAAAACTCAAAAAACAAGTTTAGGAAAAAAGTCATACCTGGATCTAATATTGGGAACTTCCAAGAACTTTCCAAGGAGTTCTATCAGTTTGTGAAGGATAAAGCCCTGTGAAATATCAATATGCAGGCTCCTCTCTAAGGATTCAATATTACTGACTTCCTGGGTTACTAACTTACATATTGTACTCAGACAACCCTGTACAGTGAGAAACAAACGAGCATCTTCTGAATCTATCATCTTAAAAAGCAATTCAAAATATTCTGCAGCACTTTCACCAGCAGAAAGAGTTGCCGATAACAAACCCATTAGCATATTCAATAGCCGGTATCGTCTTGATGAACTTTGAGCACATAACAAACTAACCAGCATGCACATCTCTGACCTGATAGACTGAGAACAAGCGCTCAGAACAAGTTCTGTAACCCAAGACCCAAGCTCAAATGCTGAGAAGTCACTTTTAGCTCTCTTAGAAGCACGTCGTTTCCATCTAAGTGCATATTTAAGAGCCAGGTAGTCATTTCTCTGGGTCCGCAATTTTTGGCCTGGACCTTTTACTGCTTGAGACACCTTGTACTGCCTTCGAACAAAATCAAGATACGATGCTCCCTTCTCCCACTCTGAATAGCTCAGTAACTGAAGGTCCTGAGTCTTGTGAGATGCATCCCAATTTTTTTCTACTGATTCGGACATAGACTTACTCCCACCGACATTGCCACTCAAAGATCCAGAAATGCTCAAGTTATTTTCATCCTTCATTTGTGACACAGAAGCAGATTTCCCTCCACCTTGCTCTTTATCTGCAGTATCAGGTTTTGGAGGAGTACATGCCTGAGACACAATCCTCAGACAAGGAAGAATAACATGCTCAGAAATTGCAGGATGCTTGGCACCCAATTTGATGGAAGAGAATAACAGCTGAAAAACAACACGTAGTCTAGATTCCCAGAATTCATCAGCCAGAGAACAAACTTCTGAAAGCAACAACAATTCTTCACGGGTAGCCACAGCAATGTCCATGGAACGGTGATGTTCAAGACAGTACATGACCTTTTTCTGAATTAAGTTGTTCAATTCAGTCACTGCATTCATATCACCTTCAGAGAAAGCACAGAGTACTGTTCTGGCTTGGATACGAGCTGCTTTTGGTCCTTGATGAATGTTATTTTCAAACAACTCAGATAAGATCCCAGCTGCCACCAATTGTTTCTTAGAATGTGGATGCTTCGATAACACCTCTAATATTTCAAGGCATTGTGTGACAAATGTAGTGGCACAGCCATAGCAATTATTTGGAGATCTAGAAACTATAAATCTAGAAGAAGCCGCTGAACTATCAGACTGTTTCTGGTGCAAGTAACTCATTAAAACTCGACGAAGCCCCTGAAGTGTCTGAACACTTTTGCTCACAGAATCAAAAGCTGCTTTGCATTTCTCACCATATAGCACACCAAGAAGAGCAATTTTACGGTTTATCTTGCATGAAGGTCCAGGCAAAGAAACCATCATTTGCTGGACAGAGTCTTTCTGCTGCGAGTCCATCTCATTTTCACCAATGCTTGATACAATTTTAAGTAGAGGCTTTTTGAAACCCAAAAGTTGCTGGTATCTCCTATGAGCATTTTCTGATTCAGACTCTATAGCTGCCAAACCTCTTTTCATATCCTCGTCATTCTCCATGTTATCAAATGTAAAGCTTGGCTTTGCCATGAAGTTGAATTCAAAGCGACCATATTTGCTATACCCGCACTCATTGCATAGAAAGGAATCCAAATTCTCATAATTGATGTTGCGACATTGCCTGCATTGGTATGCATTCTCATGGCAGTTGCTACAAATTCCATGTTTATCTGTGACAGGTCGGCTGCAACGCGGGCACTGCAATGGTTCGAGAGATAATGCCTGTAAATTTTCATAAAAAGAATCCAGCTCAATCATGAAATTACAGGCAGTGATTGGAATAGGGAATTCAACTTTCAGCTCAGTCTGACTGAAAGAAAGATGACAACTCTTAGCACGCTTCCATAAAGACCAATTATTCTTCAGTTCTGACAAGTCTGCCACAGGCCTATTGTTGTAATAAAGATTTAAAACTTTCACCGATTTGGACTTACGAGCATCATGCACATTCATGGTTACTGACTGGATGGTATAACTACCAGTGCATTTAACAATGATTCGGTTGTCAGTGAACTTTGTTTCAGATTTCAAACTTTCTAGCTTCATCCTGGTGTAGGGTACTTCAGGAGAACTGCAAGCAACACAAGGTTCACTCTCAAGATAGTAGCCATCAAACTCAACTAGACCACTTAGAGTGTTGTATATGCGTGAATTTGGATGATTTGCTAAGAGCTCATTTTGCAAATGTAGAGTCTCAAAGATACACCTAATCACATCAGGGGTTAAGCAGCAGCCTACAAGTTCCGTGCTTTGTTGCTTTGAACTGATGTCAGGGACCTTCCCCAGCAACCATGTGACAAGTTCAGTATACTCAACAATGTTCTGACCATACATAGGAAGGGATTTCACTTTCTGCAAGAGAGTGAGTAACATGGTTTCCTTGAATGATTGTTTTCCATGATGCCATACACCGTAGAGAACACACTTTGCCTCTGAACGAACAGAGCTTGAATTCCATTCAAGTAAAAAGCAATCAATGAATTGCCTCAAGACATCACCATTTTTCTCAGTGAAGATATCTACAGCTGCTTCCATATCCAAATAGGACTTTTCAGTGCCAGACTCAGTTCCATCATCTCCTTTCTTCTTCTTCTTTGATTCCAGAGAATGTGAGCCTGACTTGCTTGAACTTGTTGCAGTTTCCACGGCTTCAGCTTTTTGCAAAGATTGGTTTATATCCTTGCCCGAATAAAAGGCTAGATTTAATAGCTTTAGAGTCTGGGTAACAGACTCCTCCCCAAAATAAAACACACCATTCATCAAGAACGGCAAAACATCTCCATGCCTCAAGCAGTATTTCTGCCAGTTACGGGGGCGTGCAGCAGCAACATCAGCCATGGTTGTCAAGCACTTCACTATTTTAACACTTCTCTCGTATGATACATGATTTTGATAACCACCAGATTTGTTTATATGTTTGTATAGTCTCTTCACTTCACTTGAAAACTGCCAAGAATCTCTAACACTGTAATAGTGAGTTTTGCTTCCACAGAGATGAAGAAAAAGCCTCCTAGCATACCTTCTGACAAATGTCGTATGCGGATTATTGATGTAGCTGCAGAGAACATCCTGATACCCTTCCAGCTTCAGATCCTTACCCAAGGAAACCTTTACAACTTTCTCTTTGTCCCCAGTCTTGTCTTGCTTTTCTGGACGGACTAAGCTGTATACTAGTCGGAAAGCATTCTCCAGCAACAGTCTGTGATAATCCATAAAAATATCTGTGCGATGGGCCTTGACATATGAATCTGAAAAGAACGGAGAGAAGTTACCAGCTGGTAAATCTCTTCGAACTGTTAGTCAAGCCCCACACCCAGAACCAGGATTCAGGACATGTGCAGTGGGCGACTTGAAAACATTACCCAGCTGCTGCAGAATATCCATTAGATAGTTAACAAAAACCTGCTGCCGCAGAGAACTACACGCTCGAAGCAACTGAGATGCAAAATCATTTTTCTCTTGGTCATCCATTGATTGCTGACCAGCAACTGAAGTTGATGAAATCTGAATTACACTTTTATCGTGAGTGTCTAAAGTCCCACTCGATTTTGATGCAGAACCATCACTCCCTGGCTGATGCCAATTGCGGAGCATCAAAGTGAAAAACATAAAAACAAGGATTGCAACCTCTCCAAATGAAGAACGGGTTCTGGCTATGAGTGGCTTGTTGAGATTAATCTCATTGAGGAACCATTTAATTAATTTCTCCAAGTCTAGGCTTTCAGGCTTTGAGCTGTCAATAAAAGGTCCACCAATAGCAGATGATAACCTGTAGAAGAGCTGCATAATAGGAATAGCCCGCACCCCAGAGGTTGAATCCATCCATCCTTTCAACTGTTCAAGAAGTTCAGAAAGCAGCATAGAGTTCACAGCTCGTTTTGAAGCAGAAATTGAAACTGGGTCAGCTACTGAAGCAGAGGACTCCCCAGATTCGTTTGGTTCCAAGATGTGGATTGATGGAGCAGAAGTCTGAAAGTTCACATCTGCTGCCATTGGCAACAAACTTGAATTACTTACATCGTCGGAGGAAAAGTGCATCTCATTGCCATCCCCTCCGATTGATTCCACTTCTATTGGGATTGCAGTCATAGGATGATCCCGAGAATGTGGTGGAGGAAGACGGTCTGCATCTAGTACTTCATAGCATGCCTCACATAAATCAAAATCTGGACAAATAGTACAGTGCCATCTTCGCCTTAGTATAGGAACAGTGGAGCAACCATCACAACAGTATTGAACTGACGAAGTTATTGTATCCTCATCAATCACAATTTGGGCATTTCCTCCTGAAGTTTCAGGAAGCACGGGAGTAGATATTGCATTCTCTACTGCGTCATCTGTAGCTAACATTGTTTGCTTTGGGAATGGAACTTGAAGCAATCTTGAAGATATAGCCAAACTGAAAAACAAGTATGAAAAAAATATTAAAACCCAAAAACATGATTCAGAGGATATTTAATCGAACAGGAAGACAATTACCTGCTGGAAGTCTGAATGGCTTCATTGGACGAGCATAAAAGCTTCTTGAATAATACAACAGCAGGAGCAACAGAGCGTCCTGTATCCTTCCCATGTAAAGCCAAGCATTCAGCATAACAGTAAATCAACTCTACAGAGGATACAACAATGTTATTCATTGTTTGTGTGTCCGGCTGCTCTAGATCAAGAATTCCCCATAAAACTTGCATAAGCCCATCGACCACTTCAGAACCTACAGTATGGCAGGGATAATAAGTACATATCAATTTTAAGCAAAGCAACAAACACATATTGACCTACAAAATCTGGAAAAACACAAATCTATTAATGCATTTATAAAATAAAGCCAAATATTCTCCACTACCATCAACTATATGCTCTTATAATGGACATTCACAATAACCGTCCACTTTCCGGATACAACAATCCATTATACTTGGTTTTCCAATAACCTCCTTAAAAGGTTAGTCCCAATCATTGCAGTACCATCTCTAGATCATGGATTTAGTTAATATCCAAGGATTAAAAATTTTAATAAATACATATAGAAAGAGGGGGAAAACATTAAAAGACAATATAAATAAGATGTATACATATAGTGTGAGATAAACTGATAAAAACAAAAGTAGTGTATGAGGTGGCACAGTATTATAAATGACAAACTCATGGTTCTCGTAACATTCTTGTAGGTTCAAAAATCTCTCACCAAAGCTGCGTGGACATCCCAATAACTGTTGTAATATGTGTGGAAAGAACAATAGTCAACAGCATTAACTAAAGCAACATGGCAAATGGAAGACACTTATTTTAAGACGAACAGTTGAAAATATGGCAAAGATAAAAAAAAAGCAGCCCCAGCCCTATTGCACAGCTGAAACTGTAAGTTTTAGTAGTGCGAAGTCTAGTCTTAGTTAATTCAAATAACTGCAGATTTCTTCATTTATTACAAGTTTTCGTCTCATATTACCTCCCTCAATCATTACCAACCCCCACCCCTGCTTCATCCTCCTGTTCAGTTTGAAATTTAATTACCCTTATATGTAACATGAATCTACAACTAGGACAACCATATGAACCACATGTTAACAAGTGGTAAAGAAGCCATGCTATCAATCAGCAAGATGTTATACCGCATGAATTACAATGGGGACAGGCATACAAACCACAAGTTAACAAGTAGTAAAGAAGCCCTATTATCTATCTGCCAGATGTCAGTGTGCATAAACAAACATGGAAAGTACCATTCATCTCCAGAAAAGTAGCTAAATTAGAACGGCGGGGCAAAGACAACTTAGAGACAGCTCGCATTTGAGACGTAAACTCTTCGATAATCCATCCTCCAGTTGTACCACCAACTCCAAGCCTGGAAGATAGAGCTGAAGTAGATTTGACTACACCAAGAAGGCGCATCGTGTCTTTAACCTAAGTGAGAATTTAATAATAGCCATCAAAACATGTATTTGTTGGCTCAAACAATTATGCACTCCTGCCCCAGAATACACTTTTTTAAGCAATGACAAAATGGATTTAAATGATTACCTGGTAATATATATCCCTCTTGGGAAAGACAGCCTGCAGGACATGGCAAGCGGCAGCCTGCAACAAGGGTTCCCTGTCAGTTTCAAAAATTGTTTCTATTAACTGCTTGCACTTGAGTTTGGTTAACTCCACTTTTACTTCCTCCGCTTTAGAACATCCTTGTGGCCTGCATAATGAGTAAAACCTAGACAGAAGCTTAAGCCCATCAGCTACCACTTGCTCCTGAATAGGAGCAGACTGTATTGACCGACACTTCTTCCCAGATCCCGCACGCAAGGAATTGCAACCAAGGGCACGAGCTTCCATGTCCAAAACTTGATCCATTTTCTCCTTCCAACCAAACTCATCTTTCGCTCTACCATATACCTCAAGTGCATCTATTCTAGGCAATGCAGAACCATTGAAGGTTGGACCAATGGATACAGTAAATTCCTCATCAGCAAGAAGTGATTCAGCAATTGTAAAAGGCACATCATACCAAGAACGCATTCCCTCATCTAATTTAATCACCCTCTGGAATATAGTAATCTCAGAAGGTATATGGTTCGCTGATGTATTCCCAACATGAATGCGAAGACCAACCATGACTATATCAGGATTTGAATTTGAGATAGTTATCTGAAAGGGGGGGAAAATGAAATATTCAAACCACAGAATCATAAAACCAAAAAAGATAACAGTAAGACTTCAATTGTATAGTTTTCAATTGGACAGTAAGTGGAAAACTAAAAGGGAAAAGGGCATATTATGGCCAAGAAAGCAAAACTACAGAAGCATCATCACAGTAACTTAAAGTACGACATGAAATATAAGAACTTGAGGCAAAGAAAAAACAATTAGAAACATGACACTGTGTTCCTCAGAAATCCTATCCCATGTGACAGACTAGAAACTGGTTTGCAACTCGTTCTAAGGAATTCTTCAGACCCCCTATCTCCTTTAGTTTATAATACCTCAATGGCATAGTCGGGACAATCCAAAACTAGCTCACAATGATCCCCAGAAAAAGATATCACATGTTTGCTTTTACAAATACTAATTGCCCTAATGTTCTAAGAGTAACTCCAGAAGTTCTTCAAATATCATTTCCCTCCCCCGTGATGATATCAAATTCATTCAAGTCATCAAAATGCTTATACAACCAAAAGATGGTTGTAACACCAACTGAATCAAGTTAATTACAATGTTGCATAGATTAGCGCAGACTGACTACTAATCACAGAGCCCATTACGAAGTAGAAAATCACATAGGACCACAGTTGATGGAATTAGCAGAGTAAAGGATACCAACAGAAAAAAAAATGCCACTAGAAACAGAGCATTAGCCATACACTAAAAAAGGATAAGACTTCAGTGCAATAAAGTAATAAGTTGAGAAGTATATCTGACTAGTAACATCAGGTTTGCCATACCAATTCGACTCCTACAGAAACCGTACCTTAAATCCTGCTGGGCTGGGGCTTTCTAGAAAGCCATCCTCAGATACCAAGCTCTGCTTTGCTACTTCAGAATCACCATTTCTGATGGCATCACCACTCAGTTTCACATCTGAAGTAATGCAGACTGTTTTTTCAAAAAAATCAAGGGGAAATTCTGGGTTGGTTCCAGCATAAGCCTTGTTATTTAGGATTCCAGATCCTAACTTCTTAACTTTCTCCGATGTCGCATTTGAACTTGCATCAGCTCCCACTGGAACATAAGAGTATATCTGAAGGCTGCCATCGTCATGTAAAACAAGACAATGGATTTTGTCTTTAGATAGAGGCTTGTAAGCTGTTATTCCCACTAATGGTGAGGTTGAACCCACTGCATGCCGCATGTTCTGAGCAAATAATTCATGATCCCCCGCAGACACAGCAAGTGCTGCATTTGATTTTAGACTTGAGAAGCAAGCAAATAACCCACTGCCAACCTGCAATTCTTTCCAACGATGAAGTCCAGCTGGACGTAACTTCCCTTCTTGTTCCTCCTCATACACAGAAGACATTTCAATTAGTGATGTTGCATCATGATTCAGCCGACCTATTAAAGTAGTCCCATCTTGATAAGATAGAAAAAGTAACTTGTAAGTTGATGAGAAATACAAAGATGAGCCCTTCGCATGACTCTCCCTATCCTGAATGGAGATCATTTCCTTTAACGGTGTGGCCCCAACATTAGTCTCCGTTGACAATTCTAACCTGAATAACTTTCCATGTTCTGAAAAAACAATAAGGAACATCCTTCCATGGCAAGCCAAAGAAAGTGTAGCATCAACTATCATATCACCCGGTAAAGTAAAATAGTGCATGGGGCTGATGTTATCCTGAGACAGATCATAAATTTTGACAAATCTGTTTGTAACCACCATCAGTTGAACCTGAGAACCCGGAACCCAATCCACCCGCCTAATATATGCACCTTGTAGAGCAAGCTCAATGGCAAGGCGATCAGTCACCTCACCCCGGGGATTCAGGGTAAGAACTTGACAATCTTCATAGCCAGCTACAGCAAGATAGTTCTCTACCACAGGGTTGAATGCAAGATGCACAATTTCAAAGCGAACGACATTTTTAGAGAGAGGCTTGACATTGGTCTTGTCTGCTGTCACAGGTGCAACTGTGGCCTGTCCAATCAACTGCCCAATATCAAAAATAGCTACTTTGTCACCTTCCCCAACAGCAAGTCGACCTCGAATACTGACACTGAGCAAGGATTTGACAAGAGAACCACTAGCTAAATGTGATTTAAGTTCCTTGGCATTAGAATAATCTGTCTTTATCTTTAAGTCTAGAGATCCACTTTTGTATGCCTTCTTCAGTTGCAAAAGATTAACACCATAAGAAATCACCTTATCCTTGCCCAGTATAATTTTCTTTTCTTTTGAAAGGTTAGAATCTCTTCTGCTGGTTATATTAGGCAACAATGAAGAACAAAGTTCCAGTACATGACCCTCAACATTAAGTTCTTCAAGCAACAACGGCATCATGTCTTGAAGCTTTTTTGGAATTGATAACCTAAGTGAATTATCAATATCTGCAGTCATATCTTCATCCAGATCGGAGTCACTATCTGGCAGCTGATCTCCTTCCTCTGTGAAGGATAAAAAGGGTTGAAGATTACCAGCAGGACGAATAGGTGCACTGTTAGACCCAGTGAATTTCCGAGGTTTCAAGCACTGACAGTTGCTACCCCTAACACCACCAGCACCGCAGTCACAAAAGAACCTACTGGAGCGAGAATAAACAACACGATGACCCCGATGACAAACTTTAGCACATACAGAGCAACATCCTTTAGATACAGTCAGATCACAAGTATAGCAAAAATACCAGTGTTGTTCCATGAAGTTGCTGCCACTGGATGTAAACGTGCAGACTTTAGATGCAAGCATCCTTTCACTGTTACCATCTTCTTCTTCATCCTTATCTATGCTAGCTGCCTCACCATCAGATGTGCCATCATCCTCATCTTCATCTACAGAAGTTGCATCACATTCAAGAGGTGTGGACCCTCCTTGATTAGGAGAAAGAACCAAAGCATCAGGATTCTTCCTTACTCCGACTGCCCTTGAAGCCCTAGGACCCACCCCAACAGTAATGCTTGATGGAGACTTCCATACGGACTTTTCTGTGGCATTTTTACTAGACCCGCAATCACCCAACACTGTCCCAAGAAAGCCAAAGAGGAACTTTAACCCTGGAAGCAAGCATTCATCACCTGACAACTTCTCCATAAGCATCAAGATACTCTTCAGAAGCAATTTCATCGAAGCTTCACCTCTTGAGAGCTGAACAACAAAATGGAAGTAGGACTTGGCAATATGAATATCAGAAAGCAAAAATGCAGTACCAAGCAATACAAGGGCAGCCTCAAATAAATGGCTATGCAGTTCTTTCGATTGTGGTTCGGAAGGTGATGGTACAAGACACAAGATAAAATTCATGGTTGATTCTCTAAGACTAACAGAACTTCCTTTTGCACAACTGCTTACACCTGAAGTATCCCTTACACAGCCTAATACTCGCTTCTCCAACCATTTCGACAGGCTAAGCATATCCATACCAAGGAATTTTTTCTGTATTTTCTGTTTGAGATCGGGACAAAGCTCTCCTGATAAGAGGTCGGTGAAAAAATTAAGAACTTTCAGATTAACTGATTCAGAATAGCAATTATCCAGAGAATCAACCATAACCAACAAATCTCCCCGCTGCGGCCCATATATCTCATTTACCCGATCTGACCCATCTTCCACACCAAGGTAAAATTTAAAAACAACAGATTTCAATGCATCTCTCCGGAGGCTATCCATGGTATCAATAGCATTGGTAATGATCCAATCATGAATATTGTTGTCACCGAACTCTTGGCCATTGATGTCTTTCAAATATCCTTCCATGCACTTCATTGCAAATAGGTTGGTGAAGTCTGAACCCTCCAAGCCAGCACTCAAGCTACTATATATAGCATCACATTTTCCATGAAGGCTTTCAAAGACCCTATCGAACTTAATGGTCATTACTGACTCAAGAATCCGGCGAAGCACATCAGTCTCTAGGCAAGCATTTCCTCCTCTCATATCCTCAACTCTGAGCAACCCATCTATGGTAGAAACAATCCCTCTAATGCTTAAAATGCTAGAGAGAAGGATTGCGCAAGGAGTTTGAAGATGAGATGGTACACCATGCAACATGCATTCCCAGGAGACCTTGGACAGAGCTCCTGAAGCTCTTTTGTCAACAATTGTATCCACCCTGGATAAGAAGTCAAGAACTGACTC
>JAYMSY010000061.1:0-17386 GCA_036897685.1 Monsonia emarginata | reverse complement strand
CGTGGTGATTAAGGGCCAAATTATGCAGACTTTCAAGGTTCCGTTTTGTATGTATCTCATCTAAGTTCCTGGTATTGGGTGTAGGCAATGCTTTGTTAGTGTTTGTGCTAACTAGTTTTCTTTTGCCATGTTTTGGTCCCCCTTCTGTTGTGCCTTGCACTCATGACAAACATCAAATTTATACAGGTCATCGTAAAGGTTTTGCTTATTAACAGAAATGTGTGTATTTATGTTACCATATGTGGGTGCATTAGCCTGTCATACTTTCATGTTCTCCAGGATTTCATGTTGCTGGATTTCTGTGTAAACAACCTTCATCTGCTTAGCACAATTCACTTCCATTTGTTGTTGCTGTTTTCTTTTCTTTTTTCTTTTTTTGGATAGAAGAACATCTTATTCAATTAGGTCGAGGCTAAATCAGTCATCGTGTTAGAAAATACAGAGTTGGCGACTTTGTTTTCCATCTAGACAAGTTCACATCTAGCAGACTTTTCCCATCTTAGCCAAACAATGAGCAACTGAATTGCCATTTTGGTTTACACAAGACATCGCAAAGGAACGGAAATTCCTACTAATAAATTTCATCTCCACCAAACATCTAAAAAATAGCTCTAGCTAGCATTTGTGGATCAGTACTCATGGACTAATATCCGTCTCCAAGAGGACATCAAGGTAAAGACCGTCCCTCGGCCATCCAAGTCCAAATATTGCTTCCATGGCCTACGCTTCTCTCGACTCTATCTCCCCATCCATCCAAGAGCACGTTGCCAGACATACATCTCTAGCAATGTCTCTAATGACCGCACCCACGACCTCTCACAGATTCCGGCATCAACATTCAGCTTGAATGTCCATGTGCGAGTGGAGTCCACACAGGGGCCCCTATTCTCCATTGATATCGCTGGACCTGTCGTGTTTGGAGCAACATAGTCTGCTTCCACCTCTCTTGCCAAATCCACTATGGCTCTCGCATCTGGGTCTGTTGATCTGAAGCGTTTCTGGTTTCCACAACTCCCTAAACTCTATAACAGACAAACAAAAGCTCGGAATTTGGCATCATTAAAGGTCGGTTGTCTTCCTCACAAACCAACTCCAAAATTCACTTTCAATTCGTCCAGTTTTTGCTACACTACTGAAACCCACTAACAGCCATATCGTACTTGTCGTCTAACACTAAAAAAATAAGTGTTCTGTTGTCCCCTCCACACAAGCTGTTGCGGCGGAACAGAGCAACCGAGAACAGCAGACTGCTTGAGCCCATTTGCAAGAAAAAATGACACATTTTAGGATAAATGGACGCCACCTTGTTTCACCACGGGGAGCACATCCTGTTGCCTAACACGATGTACCACCCCTTCATCACGCCTCATTTTCATCAAATGTCTATAACACGACTTCATGTGAACTTTCGTGTTCTGTCAAAGCTCTAGAACACAGTGGCCCTTGGCTTCCAGCACCAGGGCGGGACCCGAAGAATTTCTCTCGCGAGAGCATTCTCCCGAGTCCCTAAAAGACCCGTGCGGCCGTGCCAACAAAGAGTCTAGGTCGAGATCATTCCCGTACCACCACCTCAGTCTTTGTTTGGATAAAGAAAATATAATTTAATCTGATTTTACCTGACCCAAATTGAATCTTGACATCCCTACGTAAATGAACTAACAGGAACAAAATAGTATAGAACCAAACTAGAAAAAAAATTGCCTTTTATATGGAAATTGCTTAAGAAGTTCACACACACACTGACACACACGAGGGTAACAGCTAATGTTGTGCCTTACACCATGAACATAGAACAAATCGGCAGAAAAAAATTACAAACCCCAAAAGAATATTTATAAAGAAATTAAAAAATACCGTTTATAAACATTTCTTTCTTCGATAGACTAGTGGTGGAACTTCTGAAGAGGCGCGTTGTCTTTCATGCTTAAGATTGTATAACCAACAGATCTACTTCCTGCAGAACTCCACCATCGAAATTACAACTCGTACCATCTCACCCTTTCAGACTCCAAGCTTCTTCTACTAACTATTTGGTTGACCTGTCTGCAGCACCTACACCGCTTTACAAGATGCTCCAAAGCCAGGAACCACGACAAAATTTCTACTTCAACAAACCTAGTTTCTCTGGATCGAACCCCACCCATCCAAGATAGCCATAAGCATGTATCCTTAAACAGCCACTTCACAACACGCTGCACCAAACTAAATTTCAGCTGATTCTACTAGACATATCGAAAGCACAACATAATTTACAAGACTTGTTATCCTGAAACGAGAAAGTTGTGTTTTTCTATGCTATCTTATCTCGTGATCATGTACTTGGCAGACAAGACTAATATGCATATTCTTTAAGAACATTTAGGCTCTATTTGTTTAAGATGTGACAATGGGAATGAGAATTACCTAATTTGTGTAAGTTTGTCATATTGTGATTCCCATTTCGCAAAATGAGCCTTCCTTTGTGTGAAAGGAATGCAAATCTCCATTGGGATCATAAAAACTTTGCAACTCCCATCTTGTAGACTTGTACACACAAAGGAAGGCCCAATTCTCATTCTCATTCCCATTTCCACCCAATTTTTATCCATCATCTTAACTGTTTAATTGACCATGTAAATTCAGGAACTGTATATTTCGCATTCTGTCAAAAAGATACAAATATTGTGTTTTTGCAGACAACTTATAATAAGAGTAAATTATTAGTATTTTTTGAAGTTACCTGTAATGTTTCCCGTATGCTCTTCTGCATGCTGTATAATGGGATTATACTTATAGGTCGAAGATGAGTATCAGACAACATTAAGCCGACGACTGGAATCACCGCATTACATTTGGCAGAGCCTGGGGACGAGGTCTTGCCCTGATGAGTGTTTCATCACTGTGCCTAATCCATTCTGAAAGTTTCCATGGCTTCTGCCATTTCCATTTGAACTGCACTAGCCACTGGTGGTGACTCCTTTTCCACCTCCATAGCTTCCCAGATTGTCCAAGGGATGCCAGTTTTTTCATTGACAACTGCCCAGCTGGTACCATCTGCATTAGCAGCAGATCTGCTTGCTTAGCTAGGAAGAAAAATATTTTAAGCCCAGCAACCAATGGGTTAGTAAATTAACCTTCCGTGTAGAGTCTATAAATGCTGCAGACTGTCTCACTGAGCCGTTAACAATGCCTGGAGTATATTTAAGCTGCTTCTGAGCAGGCACTGACGGTGGAGACAAGGGACTACTGATGTCTTCAGAAAAGTGCTTCAACGAATTATGTGAGTTCCCCTGTTGGTGGAAGTTGTGAATCATTAAAAGACATTAACAGTACCAGTAAGAGCTAAAAACAGAATATTAATAATTTTCACACTTCAGTCTATGGTAGAGTAGACTGATAGTGCCCATAATACTTAACTTTGAAAAAACCACAAAACTAATATTGTTGGAGAATCATCTTAAAGTTCGTTCAGGTTCTCTTCCCTAGACTCAGTTTTGTGCTTTATGTTTCTGTACTCCTCATTTCTATCTTTTATCTGGCATGAGTTTTGTGTCCAACTTATTTTTGTGTTTTACTGTTCTGCTGCATTTCATATCCTCGATGCATCAAAATTGTACTTGAATATTTTGCTATTTGTTTAGTTGTATATTCTAAATACACCCTAAAGGTACTACATAATGCAGGGGGAAACAAAAATTCTTAACAAAAATACACGTACTGAAGCTGATGTAGCCAATGCAATTGCAACAGCTTGCTCTCTCAATTTAAGCTCTTTCTCAACTTCCTTTCTACGTATTTCACTCTGTCTCAGTAATCCCACGAGTTCCTTGAGTTGCTCTTTCATTTCCTTCATTTCCATTCCTCTCTCCCATAGCTGGCACCTGTAGACAACATACTAGAATTTAGAATTTTGATCATGTGAAACATATTTCTTCAAGTAAAATAACTCACAACAACACTTCCAAGTTACAACAAGAATTATTTATTTTGGATTCATGGAAGAGATAGCTCAAATGACAACTTTAAGGATTCATGAAGTCGACCACACTACATGCATAGTATAGATACTCGCACTTCATGCATAATTTGGAAGAGAGGTGTCACAAGCTTTTCTTATTTTGTTTTGCTACTAATGACTAGTTTGTAGATATTGCATTAAGTTGACTAGAGATGCTGTTCATCTCCCATTCTAAACTGAGCTCTAGCTCTGGCCAGGTCATTATGACAGAAATCATGAACAAGTACTCAAGTGCTTAGGCAATGCTTTTCTGAGGATCCACAACAAACTCCCACAGGATGGCCCCTGCTATATGAATCTAAGTCACTACTGGGAAGAACTTAAAGACCACCAACCTCATATCCCTTAACAATGAGCAAAGGATTATCTATAATAGAACTTCAAGAATTTCCCGCCTTCCGTACTTCGAGAATTTCCTAGTTTTCATGACTTTGCTTAAGTAGTTTAGACTGTTTCCTAGTTTTCATGACTTTGCTCACAGTTTTCTGAAATTTGTTTCCTTGCTTACCATGCTTAAAGATCTTTTGTCTTACTCGAGTACTTTCTTCAACTTTTTCATGATCAGAATAGATTCCAAAATTTACAGACTTTTTATTTTAAAGCAAAGGATGTTTATTGAAGAATCTCCAAGGAGGAGATAACTTTACAACAGAGGGACAAAAATCTGCCCAGAACAACAGAAAATATAGAGGAACCAAACATATCCAGCTACAAACCAACAACTATGTTCTTTTTGTAAAACCAATAAAACTTAAGGCTTAAGTTAATAGTTGAAGGCCCACTTTTTATTTTATAAACCACCTGTTCTAGTTAATTTTGAGTAAGCTAAGACAAGAAGATTCACATGCATGTTGCATTTGTGATATCAAAAGACAATCAAATATACAGCATTCACCACAAAGAATAAATATTTTGCTTGTTCAATGGAAGTACCTTGCATCTGCAACGGAATTGAACATATACTGAAGCAAGTTCTTTGCATCTCCCATTGAACGCAGCTGATTCCAACGTCCACGGTTAGTAAAGGCACGCTCCCGCTCTTCTGCCTCTGAAAGTTGTGAAGCCATTGCTACGAGAGAATTTGACGTTATGCTAAGCATGTTTTCAAGTGAAGATATCCTGGCTATTCTTGCATTTGGTGACATGGATGATGCTCTGAACAAGCAGGGACAAGGAGTAAAACACATGAAACAGAGACGAATCTAGTGAATAATAAAAGGAGCCACAGGCAAGTACAAAACTATATTGACGGAAGTTATACCTAGCAAACCCATTCTTTCCTCTTGGAGGACTAAGCCCCTTTGAAGCAAACTCATCCACTTGTTTCAGCAAGGCTAGTTCTTCTGCCAATGCTGCACGCCTGGGGATTGTTGTATAATTAGTTTGGCACAATGGTTTAATTGTGAAGTTCATTTAATAAATAAGTTAAATACATACACTTGACTTTGCTTCTCATATTCAAAGCGAACTTCATGCACGTTCACCATAACTTCCATCTCATGGTCAAGCCAACGCTGTAAGGATTTCTCATTGCTCTGGAGGAGTAGATTAAGTTAAAATGGTTTACGAATTAAAAATTGCCAAATAAACAGAAACAGATTATTACCTGCCCATTTGTTCCATGTCCATTGGTGATACCTGCAAAATGGAAGCCAATTAATACTCTAAATCAAACTAACCTAAACTGATGGAGGATGCTAAGTGCTAACTTCTTGATGTCTTATATGAGAGTAGCAATATATTGGTCAGAAATAAGGAGTGGCAAGTACAGCAGCCTTGTGAACTAGAAGCAAATATTCACAGCATAGACTCAAGCATAAAGCTGATTACTTCATCGGCACTTTGTTGGAAGAACTGTACATTTAGTTCATACCTGGGCTATCACGAGCTGAAGATTTACGAGCTTCTAGCAATTCTTTAAGCCTCTTGGTAGCCATTGCAGCCTCTTCTGTCTTTCTTTGAAGAACCTGAATGTATGAAGTTTCTTTAGCAAACATCTGCTATTATTTGCTAGATAGATATAGTCACAAGAAACAGAGGAGTTCTAACCATTTTCTGGCGTTGATTTATAGCTTGCAGCTTATGCCTTTCGTACTCATTCTTCCTTCCCTCCTTCCGTAACTGTTTTGCAAATGCGTAATCGAGAGAGAGAAGTATTCAGTACATAATATACATTTTTTAAACGAGTACAGAATATACATTTAATCAATTTAAAATGTACAGAAATTTGTACTCATGATTTCAGAAGGCAGATTAAATTTGCAATGTTTATAACAAATTAGCAGTGGGAGTAAAATCAGACTCCCTCTGTTCCAAAACAGGTATCTTGACTATTTGCAATCTTAGTGTTTGACTTTCCACCCTTTGCCCCTATTTGCTCCCATGTGCCCAGTACTCAAAATTGTGAGGACTAAATTATGAAGGGAAATTGTTGGTGATTCATGTATTACTAACTGACTAATATAGAAATGAAACGCATATTTTTGGACTTTTATTTTAGGATGGAGGAAGTATATGATAAAACTGTTTAAGTTTGATTGGTGAAGCAACATATTTGCATATGAATAATGTTTTATGGGTGTTAGAGAATCCAAAAAGATATTTGAATCAGCCATATATTTCCTTTAAGTGACTTCTTTGTATGTGACTTCACTAATTATTTACTCCCCCGTTCCAAAATAAGTGTCTCATCTGACCATTTGTCAAAAATAAGGATTCTCACTTTTGTGCCGACTTTCCAATATTTACCCCTCATGTACCACCATACCTCTAATTTAACTCAGTTATGTAGGGATATAATTGATAATTTATGGTACATTTACCACCTAAAATAGAAACGAGACATTATTTTAAAAAATGAGACACTTGGTACGGGAGTAAAAATTATAAATGTAAAAAAATCTATAGCAATTGGTGGTAGTGCATGAAATTTCCAGCACCAGCTCAAATACCCCATTCATGTCCACTTTCACCCGGATTGGAGACTAAGTCATATAATGCTCAATACACTTAACAAGAATCATTGATGTAATGCCAAATAATAGTGAAGGAATCAGGCAGTAGCTAACATGAATTTCACAAAAACAGCTCACAAATATTTCAGTACACATTTTACATAAGGTAGTTGGAAGTTTGAAATACTTTTACATCAATGACACAAACTATTTAACCTTCATTTACTTGCTCCTTTTTTTCTTCATTCGACGTCCAGACAATGTCCTTTAGCCCAGTAGAGAGGTTCTGGTAGAACTGTACAGCCAAACCAAATTTGTTGCAACTCAGAACATGTATGTATGAATTAAAGAAATCATCATATTTGGCCATCAAGGGAACTTCAATAGCGCAAAGGTATTGATTAAAAAGAATGATAAGGCTCAAAGAATGACCTATGATATACAGTTCTTACATACATACAAGGAAGGAACTGCAAGTGGCAAAGAAGCTAGACAACAACCCACATATTGCCCGCCAAATTTTATATCACATTACTCACTTTGTGGAAAGGATTTTATTCAAGATAAGATTCTTTAAATCCTCGGATAGTGGAGAAAGAGCATTTAGAATGTAAAAGCATACCTTGTGAAATTCGAGGGTATCTCCTCCAGACTTCCTAAGCTCAACCATGTAGAGTGACGGTGCCACCTCATAAATCTGAAAGAGGAAGTAATATTCAAAGCCACTTGTAACAGATGTTCTACTAGCCAATACGGATATCCTGAAGAAGGCCATACCTCTGTGGCAACAGCTAAATGACCCTTGCGTCCTGTTTTCTCTCCCCATAGCTTCATCTGGATTACAAAAACAAGATATTACACAAGTAGTTGACTAGATTAAATCTTGGCAAACAACACTGCAATAACAATTTGAATGCAATCAATGTCACTATCATGATTTCTCATGCAAGATGGCAATTCAGCGATGTCATATGGATATTTATCTGCAAGTGAACTCATAGCAGTCCAGAGAGAATTTGATCACAAACAAAATCCAGAAACAATTCCATCAAGGTTGATTGAATTTTTAAATATGTTGGATTGGAAAGGAAAGGCTACCTAATCCCATTAAAATCCCAAATAAATCATGTCCAACTAAGTCAGAGATCAAAGGATAGCACGAAACATACCTGATTCAATTGGTGAAGGAGCAAGGGGAGAGGTTGTGCTCGTCCTATGTGGTGTAGCCCTATCCCTCTCCTAATGATGGGGTGGGGTGGGAATGGTGGATTAACACCATTTAATACTACGCACATTAGGGACCACAGCCAACCACTTAAGTGGCCAATTTGCTAATCAGCCCATAATAAATTAGCAATAGGTCCCGCATTTGAACACGTTATATTTTAACCTCATACCTTATAAGAAAATGATTTGGGGCCAAACTTTATAATAACGTGATAAACAAGATTTAGACCGTATTGCATACACGCTTGCAAGCTCAAATATCTATAATTCTGTACGCGTATACAGTTTAAGCCCATAAATTTCTAACAGTTGCCCACTTGGACTATATATGTGCATGCACACATATCCTTAAAATAGTATATCACATCACATAACACACTAAAGAGCTCAAGCAAGCCTCTGGTATTGTCATTTTAAACCAACCTCATCCATCAGTCAAGTTAACAGAAGGATCAAATAAACTTTTGCCACAATAATTGTGACTACACCCACAATGACCGCATGCATTAACAAAACTAATGACATGGATCACAGTATAAATGTATAGCATGAAAATTACATATAATATGATCTCTACATTTCTATTTCCAGTTGGTCCAACCTTAGCCCTCATGAGATTAAAAAAATACAACATTCTGAGTGCAAGACTAAAGCAAACTTTATACGTTAAAAGCCAAAGGGTAGGTGTTAATCCCTTAGTAAGCAGATCCATAATCATGGAATTTGTGCAAATACGCTCAATACTGATATAACTACTATGAACTCTTTCTTTAACAATCAGGAACTTAATGACTTTATGCTTTGACTTAGAGGAGTCACTGTTGTTATTTAAATAGAGAACATAAACTTATTATCCTACGATATCTTGAGTGGTCTTTCAATACTATCTATTATTTGCAGCTGTATAAGGTGATGTCTCACAAAATGCTACAAATTTTGCTTCCATAGTGGAAGAGGCGATGAGTGTCTGGGTAACACTCTTCCAATATATCGCCCCCTCCAGCCTACAAATGAATGTAGTTTGATGTGGATCTACGACTATCTACATCCTCCAAAGTCAAAATCAAAATACATAATGATTTGCAGTAGATATGACTTTCAGTATGTGAACATGTAACTTTCTGTTCGCCATAAATACCATAGAACCATTTTATCTGTCACCCAATGCCCATTCCTTGATTGCTCAAGTATCTAGCCAACATATCAACAATGAATGCAAGGTCTGGACTCGTCCAGACCTACACATACATCAAGCTCCCTAGTACTGAATCATAAAAGATATCCTTTGCGGCTTTAGAGTCTAAGTCATTTTTAGGGCACTGATTGAGACTATATATGTCTCTTTCAGCCACTGGGGTTTCACATGGTTTGCAATCCTACGTGCCAAACCTTGGAGTACCTTTACAATACAGGCCTTTTGTTAGATTCACCATAATTTGTAGTATAAAATGGTGTTAATCCACCATTCCCACACCACTCCATTAACACCCATCATCAGGAGAGTTGGGGCTACACAACCCTGAAAGAGCACAACTTCTCCTTGCTCCTTCATCGAAGGAATCAGGTAGGTTTCATGCTATCATTTGGTCTCTCACTTAGTTGTACATGATTGAATTGGGTTATAATGGGATTAAGGAATCATTCCCTTTCAATCCAATAATATTTCAGCTTTGAGACCAAGATGTCAGTATATTAAAGAAGTACACAGATTTGAGAATACCTTGAAGTTATGTTTCTTTACACCAAAACCCATAGGCATTGCAGTTTGCTCAATTTTTGAGATTATCTCATTAGCAGGACTCTTTGATGTGAATCTTATTTCCCGTTTAACAAGCCCCTTATGATAAAAGGAAAGTGACAAATGTGTCAGACTTCATATGATAGAATGAACAAACATGTCAATAATTAGCAAGTCTAACTCCGAGATAGCAAGTTAAAAATGAAACCAAAACTAATAGTTCCTGAAGAAAGAACTGAGAGCAAAATGCATTTCAATACCAGTTGGAAAAGAAAGTATTTACCAAAAAACGAGAATAGCAGGATGGTTCATCACATGATCTACATCACAAGACAGGTTTCAAACATATTGAAGACACAATACAAATAAGCATACATAATACTCTTAGTCTCTATCTTGACCTAGGGCTGTATATATGACCCGGACACCTGAAACTAACTGTCAAGCACCAAAGACCAGACTGAAGCTGAATGAAAACCAGTTTTCAGTGGTCAGTGACTGTTCACGGGAGTTGAAACTTTCCAGTTTAGGTTGGCTGCATTTTCACGAGTCTGAAACCCTAGCCAACCAGAACAGACCAACAACATAGTAATTAGCAACCATGAGTCTGCTTGTTGCTCCATTGTATTATGTTTTACAATTGCAAAACAGAGACATTAATACTTTTCCTGCCCAGCAGCTTTTCTGGATACTTTTTGTAGAGGTTCACTTGGATTGTTGTATTGTTGACCATAACTCTACCATAGGGTTTTGCAAAATGAGTATCCAGGTAGAAAAGAGCTAATTCCATATTAAATTTGTTTCACAAAATTGAAGGTAGCGCAATGAGTAGCCAGGTTTGAGCTCTATTGCGAAGAAATAAACAAAAAAGGTTGGAAGCTTTACACACATAAATAGAGGCCTGGCTTGTTAGCTGGTCTATATGCGCCCCATTCAGGGCTTCTATGTCCAATTCTGGGCCTTCAGGTTCAACACTTTGTTTCAGCCTGGGTTGGAGAAATTTATAACTGTAACCAACAGATAATGAAGTTAACCTCTCAATTGGATAAGTTTATGTTATCCTGCCCTTTTTCCCTAATCATTTTACTAGCAGATCACCATTTCAATTTGAGAAAGCTGTGCTTTACGTAGTAGGGAAAGCTAGCAGCCTCATCTCCCAAGCAGAGTGAGATAAAAACTGATGCAATCCTTTTTGCCCTTTAGCCAATGTAAGAAAATAAAAATCCTAAACAAATTAACCAAATTTTTATTCTTGGGTGGTTGGACAATAGATCTCATCGGTAATACTCCAACAATGTTAAGAGCCGTAACAGGCAATTCAGCACAAGCTAATACCTAAATTGCCAGTTAACCACCGTACACATCCTGAGATTGGTAAGATGTTTTAGGTGGAATTATGATCTTTGAATAAATGAAGAAAAATGCAGTATTTTAACTTCAAAGCTGCAACCAATGCCATGACATACCATTTGTTTTTCGAATAGACTACCAAGGTTTATACCCTGAGATGTAGAAATGAGCTCAAAAGCATTCATAGTGACAGGATTAGCAAGAGCTACAGGTTCTTCTAGCCTCTCCACAACAAGGTTACGAGAATCCTGCACATGAGGAAGAACAAGTGCAAAGTCACTACGACATGCAGACCACTGAATATATGGTTATCTAATGAAGATAATGAAATAAACAAGGATCTTACCCCCGAGTCATTGAAAATAGCATCCACATCATCAAGACTAACATCAGCTTCTTCGAATTCAGTGGCCTTATACCCTTTCTTAAACCATTCATTCTCAATGATCTCAGCCATCGTTATGCGCTGTATGATAAATTAAAACTGATGAAATGAGATTGGGGAGTACACAAACAAGATATTAGACATACAGAAGAAAGAAAGGAAAAAAGATGAAATGCATTTTCATTGGAGAAGGGGAAGAATAGCAGACTCACTGTTGAAGAGTTAGGATCCAGAATTCTTTTTATCAGTTTCTTGGAGCTTGAGGAGAACCATGAAGGACATGTGAAGTCAGCCTTATGTATCTGCAATCACATGGTGTCCTATATAGCATGGTTACAGTTTCATATGTGAACAAGGCACAAAACAAATGTGTGCAGAAAGACTTAAATAATACAAATCCATGCTTCCAAGTCAGATAACTAGACATACACCCTGCCACATAAGAACTAGACAATCCAAGTCCCAACAAGTATAGGACAGATTTTGAGCAAATTGACCAGATATGTGTATAATATACTAACTGAAGCATGATCCAACAGATACGAGCAAATTTCTTGCAAAACCAAATTCAAGAGGTATGTGATGTGACCGTAATTTATTTTCATAAATCCAATTAAACCATACTTTCCTGGGTGGATAAATGATGTATCAACCCAGTGTCAAACAAACATAACCCCAAAAAACTACACAATCAACACACACGACAGCACTGAATATCACCACTTATTCCTCAATGATGTATTTTCTCTCAGCAATAAACTAGATTTGGCTCTGTTCAACTAAACTAGGTTTTTCATCAACCAAAAAGCTATCACAAACAAGGTAATTACAGAAGAATCAATATAGTCTAACTTTAAACACACATACTTACAAGGGATACCATCTGGCAGAAGATTGAAGATATTAGTTCATTTGATAATAGCGTTGACAACAAGCAGAAAAGAACAAATAGTTTCCATTTACTTTCTATACTCAGAAAGCAACATTCAGCAGTGATATATTGCCCATGAATCACAATCGAGAATTGAGTACTTTCATTTGCACTTCTTGCGGTGAGAAATTCAGATACAATGTGTATCATGTCCATTTTTCCTTCATGTGAATGAGGTTGAATAATGGCTAAGAAAATACTAAGATGCCGTGTTTGAAAAGCATAAACTTAGTATGTCGAAGGATTAACTCAATGATTCTATTAAGTGTTATAGAAGAGGTAAACAGAGCCTGTAAAAAGGAGTTTGTGATTCAAATTTGCCAACCTCTTCCAACACTAACAGGAAGCATATGAACAAATGAACCACCAATATTATAATACTGTGCCTGGCGAGATGAAATAAGCCACTAATATAATAATAAGGTTCAACTTGGAGGTGGGGTGTGTGGAGAAGTAGTGAATAATGAACCTCAGCAATTCAAATAACAATGAGAAATATAATGTTAGACCCAATAATACTTGTAAAATAATTGCAGTCAAATATTCCCTATTCTAAAGACAACTCTATGAATTCGAAGCTTTTACAACAAAACTTTTAACAGAAATAAACTCAAATTGCAACACACTGTAATATCAAAAACTCGAATTGCAGCACACCGTAATATCAAAACTTAAAGTTGTCTTTATTTAAGTAAAACGATAATATATAAATTATGAAATTCATACTGTTGGTTCAAATATTTAGTTACTCACAATAAAAGGATGTGACATTATGTTTCGTTTTTAAGAGACTACATCACTATCAGGGACAGTGATGGAATGACCCTAGCCTCCACAATGACATAATTTATAATAGAAAAATCGAACAATAATTTCTTTAAATTGCCGCTGCACTTTTCCTGTACGTCCCTTTTTAAATTACATT
Source organism: Monsonia emarginata (assembly GCA_036897685.1). Classification (NCBI taxonomy): domain Eukaryota; kingdom Viridiplantae; phylum Streptophyta; class Magnoliopsida; order Geraniales; family Geraniaceae; genus Monsonia; species Monsonia emarginata. The sequence continues at coordinate 3,879 of JAYMSY010000061.1, read as the reverse complement.
ATAAACCTTCAAATAATGTTGATGGGTGGCTTAGCCCTTTCCAGAAATTTCAAATTTTTAACTTGGTATTAGTAATCATACAGGATTCAAAGATCCTGCTTCAAGAGAAACAACGAAGTACAAGAACAAAAGTAGATGCAAAACTAAGCAAATAGCTTGTGAAGGAACATAAATTCCATGGAAAGAGCATCAAGCAAGCAAGAAGAAGAAAGAAGCAATCACCTTCTTGTACAAAGCCATGAGGTTGGAATCTTCAAAAGGCAAATAGCCAGCCATAAGAACAAAAAGGATCACACCACATGACCAAAGATCAGCTTTAGCTCCATCATATCCTTTATTATTGATGACCTGTTAGTTTGAAAAGGGACATTACACTGATAAGAACAGGGGCATAAAAGGGCAGGAAATATTTGAATAGCTTACTTACCTCCGGAGCAACATAATTAGGTGTTCCACATGTTGTGTGAAGTAGGCCATCTTCCTAAATGAGATAAGTCATATACAATCAATTTCAAATTCATATATCCAGAAAAAATTGTGAATTGTGTTAGTCACACTCTAAACAAGTAGTGCCGCGAGGGAGGAACGAGCAAGAATAAAGATAAAAGTATATTTTGGGTATGCCTTAATGCCTTCAACTAAATATGATCAAATTTCATGGTAAAAGACATAAAAAGAAGACATCAAGTCATATGCTTACTCGAAATTGCTGAGGAAGAGCACTCAATCCAAAATCAGAAACTTTCAGAGCTCCCTTTGAGTCCAGAAGTAAATTCTCTGGCTGCAATTTTCAACAAGAATAGCATGTAAATAGCAGTTAACAAATTGGTAACGCTGAAGCAAACAAAACACTTTAGGTAACATGCCAAGGTCATAAAGACCAAAAGGGAACAGAATAGTAATAGCACAAAAATCATCACCAAACTAGACTAATTGTAATAACATAAACACCACAACTCGAATAATTGTAGGGTCTGAATGGCCACAAAGTATCTTACTAGCTACATAGGAGGAGATACTCTGACCTTTAGGTCTCTATGGAAAACGCCTCTGCTATGGCAAAAATCTACAGCATTAATGAGCTGTTGAAAGTATCGTCTTGCATCATCCTCTTTCAGCCGTCCTTGACTAGCCTGGAGTAACAAAATAACATAAAATCCAAAGGAATTTGTAAATTCATGTCCTGTTGTTGCATACAGATGCCAAATTAAAGATCCAAAGTTTTCCATGAATAACGAAGACCAGATGCTGACTTACAATCTTGTCAAAGAGTTCACCACCAGTCACAAATTCCAGAACGATGTATATCTTAGTTTTTTTAGCCATAACCTGCATTAAGAATCAAGAATACTAGTTTCTTAGTAACCAATTAATTAGAAGGACAACTGTGTTTATGTTTGTTCTGAAAAGTGACCATCTCCTAACCTCATACATGCGGATTACATTTGGATGTCTAATTAGTTTCATTGTTGATATTTCTCGTTTTATCTGCAAAACCACGAGTTAAAACAAATATACGGTAAGATTCAATCTTACAAGCATTCAAAATTTCCAACTTGCTTCTGTTTTTCTCTTCCTCAATTCTATCAAGCATAGAGTGAATAAACATTTTACATCTTCCCCAGTAGAGGTGGCAATTTCGACACAAACCCACGGGCACCCGAAACCTGTCCCAGAATATTACAGGTTCGGATTTACTAAAATAAACCTGAACATGTTTCGGGTCTAGTTCGCCTCAACCCAATCAATTTCAGGTCGGGTTTTAGGCTACCCAAAAATATAAGGAGCATGTTCCAAGTGCCAACTTAAACCTATTTTTATGCACTTTGTTCCAATTTAGACTTAAATTTGGGCAAATTGTTCCAACATAGTCCCATGTGACCAAATTGGCACAATTCGCATGAACTTAGGACTATATTGGAAGGAAAGTTATCCAATTTTTAGAACTGAATTGGACCAAAATAAAATGAAACTATGGATTAATTTGGAACAAAACACATAAACTCAGAACTATTTTGGAACAAGTGTCAAACTTAGAACTAAATTGGAACAAAACACATAAACTTACAACTAAATTTAAACAAAATGCAAACCCAAAACTAAATTGGAACAAATGCATAAATAGAGAACTAAATTGAAATATTTTCCAAAATTAAAAATAATTTTTTTTATTAATTTGTTCATCTTTGACCTATAACTCAATCAAACTCGTGTGAACCCGACTAAATCCCACCCCATCTGGGTACCCAAACCCAAACCTGCATCCTTTTTGGGTCAGGTTTCAGTTCACTTATAGTCACCCAAACCCAATGGATTACCCGAATTGCCAACTCTACCTATCAGCAAATCCTTTCATGATTAACAAAAAAGATATAATATAGTATTTTTAGTTCAACTAACAACTGGTTGCATTGCATAAACAAAAAAACAACAATTCCAGCGATTCTGCATTTTAATTCAGAAAACACAAAACAAAAACAAAAATATGTTTAACAAGAAATTAATAGAAAATCATTAACCAGATAAATAAATACAGTATGCTGAAAGTGCTATAACCCATATAATTGTGCATTTCAGTTCACTAGATTAACCAAAACTGAACAGACAATTGTGTAAATTCAAGACCGATACACAATTTCTTCCCATTTCATAGCATGGAGGTTGGACATTAAGCAGCGATAGAAACAATCTCTCTTCCTTCCTTTTGTATGAATTTCAATGCTCAATACATCATATATGATACAATTATGTTGTCACAAATTAAATGAATGATTCAAATTTTCCGTCGCCAATAAAGAAAACAAAGAACACAAAATGTGTGTAAGTACCAGATCAATTCAAGGCTCGGCTCCACCATATCTCCTCAACAGCGCCCTGAACTCAACGTCGGAGCTCTTGAGCATCACCGCGAGAGGCATCTTCTTCGCACCACTCCTCACAACCTCCAAATGCCTCGGCTTTATCCTCTTCTCCAAGCTGAAGGCAAAGAACTGCGGGAACTCCTTCAGCTCCTCCAAATTCCCCTCCATCTCCGCACTAAAATACTTGTACTTGGGCTTGAAATTGTTCTCAATGCTGTAAGTCAACAGCGCGGAGCACCTCACCAACATCCTCACAACCTCGTCCCTGGAAAGCCCCAGGCTCTCCAAGAACCTCAATTTCGGAATCAGAGTGTTCTCAACGCTACAGACCAACAGATCCGTGTCCTGGTAGGCTAGGGTTTGAAGATCCCTGAGCCCCAGCCGGCGGAGGTAACACAGGGCGGGCTTGAGCTGGTCCGGGACGCTGGAGACCAGCAATCTGGGGCACTTGTTGATGACCCTCCGGAAGTTGCGGGCGGGGACTCTGAGGTCGTCTTGGAGGAAAGTGAAGACTGGGACGAGTTCAGATTGGACGTGAGAGGTGAGGATTTTAGGGCACATGCCGAAGATTCTGGGGAGGTCTTTGCCGAGGAGGCCCTTGGAGAGGAGGAAGTCGACGACGGCGTGGATGGCGTGGAGGCTGACGGCGTGGAGGGAAGGGTTGAGGGAGAGGGCCTTGCCGGCGTCGACGCCCATGAGTTCGAGGCACAGGATCTTCTCTTTGATTTGGGGGGACAATTTTGGGTGGGTTTTTGTGTAGAGCGGGTGCTTCTCGAGGAGGCTGTTTCTGGGTTTCGCGGATAAGAGGGTGGTGTTTGGCTGCCGGAAATCGGAGGGATTCTGGAGAGAAAAGCAGAGTACTCCGGTGGCCGGCATGAGGCGTGGGAAGATCAGAGATGAGACCATTTCATTTCACTTCACCGGGTTTGGATTGTTTGTTTTATGTGGGATTTGCTTCAATTGAATATGTGGCTGCCGGTTGTTGAGGGTGGGCCGGGCCACACGCGGCGTGGTTGCC
>JAYMSY010000060.1:0-17412 GCA_036897685.1 Monsonia emarginata | reverse complement strand
ACATCATTCAAGTATCAATTTACACGTTAATGTCTCTGTTGATTTACGAAACTAACATTGACTAGTGTGTCTCAGGTTTTTAATGCCTAATTTTTATTATTCTCAATCGACCATATAATGTACCGAAGTGCTATTTTTTAATACCTAACATCTCCGTGTCAGGGTCTAAGTTCACGAACTTGTTTTTTCCCATATACCGGTAATTGTTTGCAAAATCATGCGCTAACTAGGTTCCTGTTGTCAAATTTTGGAGTTTGCAATGTCAATTTCGTTCCTTTTATTGAACAATCCGCCACGGACATCATTCAAGTATCAATTTACACGTTAATGTCTCTGTTGATTTACGAAACTAACATTGACTAGTGTGTCTCAGGTTCTTAATGCCTAATTTATATTGTTCTCAATCGACCATACAATGTACCAGAGTGCTATTTTTTAATACCTAACATCTCCGTGTCAGGGTCTAAGTTCACGAACTTGTTTTTTGACATATACCGGTAATTGTTTTCAAAATCATGTGCTAACTGGGTTCCTTTTGTCAAATTTTTGGTTTTGCAATGTCAATTTCGTTCCTTTTATTGAACAAATTCGCCACAGACATCATTCAAACATCAATTTACATGTTAATATCTGTTGATTTACGAAACTAATTTTGACTAGTCAGTGTCTTGAGAGTCTTAATGCTTTTATTATAATTCTTCATCGATTGTATAATGTTCCGGATTACTATTTTTTAATACATAACATTTCCTTGTCATAATATAATATCAGGGTCTAGTTTTTTTACCATATGAGATTTTCAATATCAATTACAAGCACTCTCATTTCTAATTTAGTTCACATTTAATGTTTAGATAATTGTTTTTTAAATTACTGACCTAATCAATACTGAAACTGATAATAATAGACCAAATCGGTTTCATAAAACCCTGCAAAGCTGAACCAATCAGTTTTTAATGTCCGATTTCGTTAAGTAATACGTTAGTTATATTAATGTGTAATAAAGAACACATAAAATTAATGGGCGTACTAATATCCCATTTTTTTTAAATCACGAGTAAATTATACAAAAATTGTATACTTAAACCGTTCCTTATACTAGTAATTAAGGATTTATTTGTTCATAAATTTTTTGAATTTTAGGTACGACATTGTAAATTTCCTATGATAAAAATGATAAACCTAAAATGTTATATTAACACATATATCTTATGAGCTTGAACCCAATAAAAGAAAATTGCTAAACAAACACAACAAAAAGCCCATATAACTTACTGGCCCAAATCAAATGAGCAGCAGCCCACCCAATTCAAACAACCCTTTCCACACAAAAATACACGTCCTTCCTCTTGGCCCATTCTCTGTTTCTGCGTCTTGCGTCTTCTCAGATTGTTTCCTCTTGTTTCTTCCATCTTCGAAGCTTCACTGATCTTGAAGCGTGATTCTGTATCTTTTGTGAAATCAACAAAAAAACCTTGCTATTGTCCCCTTCAAGTAAAGTTGAGGTACGTTATTGCTCTAAAGTTTCTGTAGGGTTCTTAGTCCATGGAATGATTCAAGGGTTTGTTTGGAAGTGTTTTTGGAATGAACCTAGCATCATTGTTTTCTTATAGCTGAAAAATTAAGAATTCGAATTTGTTGTTGCGTCTATGTGATTGCCTAAACATTTTGTTTACTGGTTCCCAATTTCCTTAAACATTGATTCCTAATTTGTATTCAAACGGAGCCTACATGATCTCAGTTTTTCATACATTGATCTGAATCATTGAATACCTAATTTTAATTCAGTGTGCTGAAAGTTTTTTGGAATATATTATTGGCAGCACGAACTAGAGGTTTATGTCAAACAAGTCAGATCATACACACCTAGGACATAATTTCCTAAATGATGTGTATTTGTTGTAAGCATGATTATTTTGGGACTGCTTAGTAAACCATCATATACGAACTGTCCAGTGTTCATAAAGTCTTGTGTTTATTACATACATTTGTTTACTACAAGTAGACAATTAATGTTGCAATATGATCATTTATTACACCTCATTGTTTTTCTGACATGACCACGATCTTAAACTTCGAGAAGGGAATGGAATTCGGCAAGAAGAAAGAAACTCATGCAAGCTTGGACGACGTCAAATATGGTACACATCGTCTTGTTTAAAGCGTTTTATTAAACATATTATATAGCTTGGTTCGACATATAATAATCAATTTATCATTTATTCTTTTTATTATGTAATTTTGGTTATGTTGATATGTAGTAGCCTTATTTGACCATAACACAAATACTTTGGCAAGTTTGACCATAAACATGAAGCTTTGTTTTTCTTTGTACTCCCTATGCTTGTGTATTTAGATTCTTGATTGTCCAATTATAGCAATTGATCAATACAATCAATAATTTGTACTACTTTATGTATTGCATGCATGACAATAACTACAAAGCACATTACCAATCTCTTTACAGATGACGATCATGATAATGGTGAAGATGTCACCAATATCACTAATGAAAGGAATGAAGATGGTTTAGGTGCAATGCGTATCGAGAAATCACACATCTCCAACACAAACATTGGAAGTGAATATATTGAGCTTTTTGGAGCAGACAAAGGTATGGATACAGAAATTCCAGAGCCTAAAATTGATATGTTGTTCAGTAATCTAGAGAATTTATCCGGTTATTATGCATCGTACGGTAAGAAAATGGGATTTGGGGTTGTGATTACATTGTCAAGGAATTACAAACAGGGTCCAGAGAGGGAAAAGGGAATTAAGAAACACTTTGACATGGCTTGCAAAGCCGCGGGAAAGCCTAGAATAAGGGATAAAGCAACAAAAGTCATTCGACCGTCGAAAAAAACCGGGTGTACTGCTGGTATTAAATGCGCATGGTCTCGAGTACACAACTCTTACAAAATCACAAAAGTGATGCTTGAACATAACCATGAATTGGATCCCAATTCATCACATCTGCATGTTAGTGGGCGAGAATTAGGTGTGGATATGGCAAGAAAGATATTGACAATGAACAAAGCTGGTATGAGACCTTCCCACATACATCAAGTGTGCTCAACAGAAGTAGGAGGACGCGAGGCATTGGGGTTTAATCCAAGGGACCTGCAGAACTTCATACAAGAAAATAGGATAGAGGTGGCTGTTGATGATGGACTGGCTTTACGAGATTACTTCCGTAGAATGAGGGAAAAGAATGATAGTTTTCTCTACGAGTTTGATTTGGACAGCAGTGGTCGGATACGAAATGTATTTTGGTGTGATGAAAGGTGTCGCGCAATGTACGAGAGTTTTCACGATGTTGTTAGCTTCGACACTACCTATCTCACCAATAAATACAATATGCCCTTTGGACCATTCATAGGTGTCAATCATCATGGACACTCTATAATATTAGGAGCTGCTTTGCTTACTCAGGAGACCACAAGTGATTTTGTTTGGGTATTCAATCAATGGTTGAGGTGCATGTCTTTTAAAAAGCCAGGAGGAATTATAACCGATCAAGCCAAGGGAATAGTGACAGCTGTTGCCCAAGTGTTTCCTGGTGTAACTCATCGATTGTGTATATGGCACATCATGAGAAAATTTCCAGAGAAACTTAAAAGTCTAAAAGCATATCGCGAGGTGATGACAAGGGTAAAAGAAATTGTGTTTGAATCCTCATCTCCCACTGAATTTGAGGATACATGGGATGAGATGTTGGAGAAGTTTAATCTGCAAAATAATGTTTGGTTGACATATTTGTACAAACAGCGGAAAAGGTGGGTGCCTGCTTTGTTGCGAGAAACATTTTGGGCGGGGATGAGTAGCACTCAAAGAAGTGAAGGTATGAACGGATTCTTTGGTACTTGTTTTGATCGGCGCACTAGCTTGTTGGACTTCATGCATAAGTATGACAATGTATTATTGAAAAAGGCAGAGGCAGAAATGGAAGCTGATTTCAAATCTCACAATGGAAAGTTACCCCTGAAATGCATTAACGATGCTTTTGAGAAGCATTTTCGTGAATGCTACACCCTCGAAAAATTTAGAGAATTTCAAAAAGAAATGGACAGAGCTTATGAAATGAAAAAACATGGGCCAGTGGATGAACAAAACGAGGAAATTAGTTTTGAAGTTAGTGGACCAAATGAAGTACGGTGGTAAAAAATGAGAACACTGACGCACCGTGTTATATTGAAGCGGGAAACAAATGTTGCAAAATGCAGTTGTCATAAGTTAGATCATGTTGGAATTGTTTGCAGACACATCCTTGCGGTACTCAAGGATTATCCGATGTCAGAAATATCTGCTATACACACTTGATCGGTGGAGAAAGGGCACACGTAAGCACACGTTGATGAAAAGTAGCATTGATAAAATTAATATGAATCCTCGGATGCAAAGGTACGATAAATTAATAAGGACAGCAACCATGATATGCGAGCTCTCTTCAGAAGATGTAGATGTGGCAGATGTGGCATATGCTGCATTAACTGAATGCAGTGAAAAAGTCAATGCATATATTAATTCGAAGAAGAAAGCTGGTAAGGGTGGTAAGTTGTACAGCGGAAAAGTGAGAAAACCGTACAAAATACGGACTACAAAAATAAAAACTGTGGAGAAAGAATGTGGTGAGGCTATTGGGGATGACATTAATGTGATTGCACCTAAGAAGTGCTCTACAGTCGGTCGGCCTGCTAAAAGGAAACGAATAGCTAGCACGCAGGACAAGATTTGTGCAAAGTTAAGGAAGATTAAACAAGAGACGAATGCCATAGAATGTGAGGTACATGTCGAGCGTGGAGAAGGTGCTGGGCCTAGCAGATATGAACCTTCTAACTCACTTCACGAGATGAATATGTTGCCCCAAGAAAGCGTATCCAAGTTTTGTCAAGTAAGTTTATTTGGGAAAAAATTTGATGGTTATTTTGAAATGTTATGATCATTTATCTTGACTATTAGTATGCTAAATGTGTGGGGACAGGGGCAAGCATCGTGGCATGACAGAAAGTTTGTGGTGCCAGATGACCATCATCACAGTACCCCACAACATGCGATGAACGATTTTAGTACTGCCTCAATGAGTAATATGGAGTTGCTAGTAAGTATTTGTGTTGATTTGTGTCTTCAATGTAGCACCGGTGAACCAATATTAATTTCGTATTGTTCCAACTGTAATCAATGCAGATGCACTTGATTGGGAGGACATAAATGGCCCAAAAGTTGATTACCAGAATGCCAAGACACAATGATTTCTAATGTTTTATGTTTTCATTATTGAACTTGCTCGATTATAGTAGTTTGGTCATAAGAAAGTGAAATTGAACTCTCCATATATAGCTTTAAAATTTACATGTTACAGATTTGATTGGGTTTTGATGTATGGTTTTCATCTTTTCCTGAGCAGGGTCTTACTAGAAGCCTCTTTAAGTGAGTGGAAAAAGTAACTTTGTTGTGTACATCATTGCAAAACTTATTTTTCTTTTCGTTCTGTTCTTAGAGTAGTGACTAATGAGAGATATAAATGTTTTTTCTTTTATTTTCTCTGATTGCCAATGTTTAGTTTACACTTGGTAGTGTTACACATTTACTCCAACAAGCATATTGAGGGTCTTATATTTTATGTTTGTAGTACGAGCTTGGCTCCGCTTTCATTCTATGTTGTATCTTGGTAGCCCTCCGTAATGATTTCTAATGCCCACACTTATCTTCACCAATGATAACGGTAGTCATAAAATTCAGCCAGACGTGGGCATTGTATTGCCTCGTGCAGCTCTATAATGTTACCCATGAGAAACTACAAGTTCATTAGTTTCAAACCTAGTCTTTGTCTCATCATATAGAAATAGGTATTGGAACTGCTGCTCACGAGTATCAAAGAGTTCCCAAGATATTGTCCCTGAAAACTGATTCAAATTGATGAAACTATTATTTCATCTCTTTTGCTTGTAAGAAAAAACTTCACACAACATATGAAGTTGGTGAAATATCATATTAATATATGGAACTTGCATTTTGTTGCGCTAAGAATCAAAACATCCTAACAATTTGGAAGTCTGCGTAATTTAGGATGAACTAATTTTCTAAATAAATCAAATGATTTGGTGCAAATGTCATCGATTATGTACATATTAGTTTTCGGACACATCTAAGCACGCCTTTTTCTGTGGAGACTCACATGTAGCATTTGGAGCAGTTACATTCTTACTTCTCTTATGCGTGTTACTGAGCTTGCCTTGATGTGACACAAGTTGGATATTGTGTTTGTTTTCATTACGCGGGTCCAATATGATCTCAACAGGTATTCTAGACCTAACATTTGTGTAATCCTGCAAAAGAAATTTTTTTGAAGCATTTCAAATATATTTCATTGTCATCGTGAGATATATGTACAAGATAATGTCATTGTGAGATATATGTACGAGATAGAGACATACTAATGCTCGAATGCTTTTCGACGTCCCGTCGTAATATCTCATGAACAACATTTGGATTACGCCACAATCGTTGCTGCAATTGAAATAAAAGTATATTAAAGTTCCTAATAATGACATGTAAAAAATTACACACACTGTAATGGGTGAGCCTAATGATCTCAATTTTATACTTGCCCGTTTGATTGAAGAGGTACATCGTGACTAAGTAATTCCCATCTCTCGGTGTCCTCATAAGGTAGATCTATAGCGTCTTTAGCTGAATTGTTTATCAAGGTTTGCAAGCCTGCCGCCTGCACAAAATGAAGTAACATTTTTAGTGGTTTGAAATGATGTGCAAAATTTATGGTGCACTTGAAAGACTCACAATAGCACGACAAAAGTCTACAAATTCGAAGAAGTGTTGGTAATATGTGGGAATGCTATTTAATATATCAATGCGTTTCTCTCTCAGATTTAAACATAGTCCAAACCAATGTCGATCAAGAAGCACAGGGGTGTAAACCTATACAAGACACATGAATATTACTTAGTTGAAGGATATACATTGAATCATAATTTAGACAAAGATGTAATGTTGTAATTAGTAACATTGGTGAAATGTAAAATTTGCGTACCAAGTCACATGTTCCTAAGCTATATCCCAAGAACTCTTCCTTATACCACCAAGTTGGTATTTTCATATTTCGGTCACACATCTTCAAATGAAGATTCTCTTTCAATTCAGCCTGCAAGAATGATTATCGTAAAGGGGTGTCATTCTATAAATATTTTAAAATGTGAGACAACTTTATATTATAAAAATTCATATCTTATACCGCAAAATATGGTGAAATGAAATGTCTACGTGGGGCATCCGGATGAATCCTTCCTCCTGGCACATTCATCCAACCACAAGCAAAATCCAAGTGCTGCACATGAAAAAATAGCTTACAGTTGTAAGAAGTTCAAGTGAAGATTAATAGTCATTCTTTTACCCTCATACATTGCATCATGACTAACCACAAAATTGCATTCAACTTACACTATCAGCCATCCATATGCCACTCGTAGCTATGTCTTTTGCCATCCTTGCAGAGCACCATCGACGTCCAAATTTGCAGACAATGTGAGAACTGCTCAAGATTAAACGAATATAATTACAAGTTATTATATGGTTTAATAACCAATGTTTAGATCATTTGGTTGGGATAAAACATATTGAGTAAAACAACTAATTTTGAGGATGTTATACGTAATGTGCAAGCCACTCCCATGCGGCAAGATGATCTCCAATTAGAAAAGGGTTTGTGATCGGCATTTTTCCTCGTGCTCGCGATATTGGTTTTGTCCCTCGACGTGATCGACTTTCGTTTGCAGGCTTCGTTGCAGTGGTGCTCGTTGTATCAGATGATAGTACCACAATAGATGGAGTTTCTTGTTTTACAAACTTTTCATTATTAAAAACATGTTCATCTACTTGTACACCAACATTTACCGTACAACCATATATATGTTTTGGTGCTCTATCACTTTGTTTCATGTCAGTGTTCCCAACATAACCGTCAAATTGGACCAAATGATCAGAACCTGGAAGTAAAGTTTTTGGGGTCACTAGTGTTCTACTTGTTCTCTACGAGAAGAAAAATTTAGAGGCAATCAGGGAACAATAAATGTAAATTTTTTAATCGACAAGTATAAATTAGTGGCAGCTATGTGTAGACTACAACAAATAAGAAACTTATAATTTGTCTACATGTTTGTAGTCAAATGAATTCAAACTCATGTTCGATACAACAACTGAATACAAATACATGTACCTCTTTTGCAGTTCCCAAGTCTACTTCGTTGTCTGACACTACGTCGTTCATCACATTTCCTTTCTCCTGCTTGCTAGAGACATTCTTATTCTACACAGTGCATATAAGAGATATATTATAATGTGAGCTACTTTGGTTTTAAATATATTTTAAGATGTTTGTATGCATTATTAAATATCTCACCTCACACTTAAATGGTTTCATGGGTAGACAGTCCTGTACATTAAAACTTTGAACTCAGGATGTAGCTATCACTTAAATAGTTCATAAGGATATAAAAAATAATCATAGCAATAGGTGGTTGTGTAACCTGTAATTTTTGCCCATACTTCACATCAAAATGATATTCTTGCAATGCTTTTCTCAATTTCTCATTGTCCCAATACACAAGAGGTGTTACAGTATCCATTTCATCAGCACTTGAAGAGAAATATTTCTCAAGAAAGAAGAGCTGCAATGGATAAATTGTAGTGACAACAATTGTTAAAGTAGTGATATGCATGTAATATACATAGGAATAAGAAATACACATACCAAGAGCACGTGAATGCAACCACCAATGGAGCGCTTTTGTTGAAAAGGTTCGTTTGTTTTATCGGTCATTTTCCTCCTCCTCTCTCCTCGGGGTAAGCCCTTAAAATATTTTAATTCATCTATTAGCCACTTAAAGACAAAAACTGCCTAATTCCTTTCATGGCAGGTTTCAATGTTTGCCAATGCAGCGTACAGTTTTGGGCTCAGACTGTCACTGCTTGTGGGGCATAAAAAACAAGTGAGCACATAGCACATAAAATCTCGTTGGAACTCAGGACCGCTTTCTCCGTTGTGTGATTTAATCTTGTCAAAAATGCCAGTTGACCTCAGATTCTTATACCTGCTTTTAATAGTGCATACCTCATCGTTGTTATTGGCATCCCATTCAAACATTATTGTCGTCCCCTTCATAGGAATACCTAATATCCTTCCCACATCTCTAGGTCTTAGTTCATGCGTCACCCCTTTCACGGTAACAGTCTTCTGACATGGATCAAAGTTGTCACAAAGATCCAATAAAATACTTTTATGAAGGCAGCCACAATTTTGTTCAACCAAAGATGACATTCCCATTAATTTGACAGCACTCAATTGTTTTATTGATAAGTTGAAACCATTCTCGCCTTCCCTCAGGCGTAGCAGTAACGCAGGCCTGCAATTGGACACAAAAGGAGTCTGTGCATTGACAATGAGATCGAAGTTAGTAATGGAAACAAATAAATCACGAAAAAAACAGCACATTCTATATGTTGAATGACTAACCTTTGGTTTACCATTGGGGAATTCCTCTTTTTTTTTTTGCTGCTTTTTGGCCACGAATGTGGTGAGACAGTTCTTTATAATACTTGTCCTCCTTCATTTTTTTCCATTCTTTCGACATGGCCTACAAAGTAAGTGCCAAGTGAATAACTGCATTATGTAAACTTAGCTTCACAAATGAGAATTACCTGTGAGCTTTCTTTGGTGAACCTCCCACCATGAACTTTATTCTCGCGCAACCATTTCGTCCTAAATTATGTTTCATACATTACATCATTCACTCAATGTTGTACAGTAAAGAATTAAAAATGAATCAAATATGAGCGACATACCTGAAAGCATCCAAGGCTCTCTTGGGATAATTTTTACTCGGGCCGAATTTAGTATGTGTAAACGGTTGAGCGCTAACGTCATCTTCCACCTTCTCAGACTCACTACCACTAATATTATCATTTTCTACACTACATTGCATTGGAGAATTACACAGACGTCGCCCTGACCCTCTCATTTTCACCCTAATATAACCATTCACTCACATAAAATTAAAAAGAAAAAATAAAGAATTAGAAAAAAGATTAGATAGCACTCATGATAGTTGAAGCCTAAACACTATCCTGATTAGTCAATTTGACCATTTTTGAAAGTTCCATTATATAACAGTTCAATTGCATCAATTTTGATTCCATGTTTTTTTTCCAAAGAGAATGTTGGAATCTTAGCAGACTAAAATATTAAATTTACTGACAACAGTACAAAGAAGCAATCATATACACAGAACTATGAAGCACCGGTACGGGTACGAGTATCGCAGCAATTTTGATTTCATGTTTTTTCTGAAAGAGAATGTTGGAATATTAGCAAATTAGAAGATTAAATTTATTGACAACAGTGTAAAGAAGCAATCACATACACAGAACTATGAAGCATAGGTACGGGTACAAGTATCGGGTATGATACGTACTTAATACAGCGGTTCACCAATTGTGAAAAATAAGGATAAAGATACGAAAAGGGTACGCAGAATTAAATAATATATATATATATAAAGGAATTGGAGATGATCTCTATATGCAATAGTTAATTGTATCTTTTTACTGGCTACAACTTTATTTTAAATTAAAAACAAACTAATATAAATCTTAAGCAACGACATGGCCCCTGTCTGTTCAGTTTAAGAAGAAAACAACAACCACCTCACATCGATTTCGGTGTGCTCCTCCTCTACTGGTAAGTTAGCGATTTTACTTCCATTTCCACCCAATCAATCTCATTCTTCTTCTCCCACTCCCTTTTCTCATCAAACCAAGCCTTGTGTTTAGTTTTTCTTAGCAAATCGAGACCTATGTTTGGTTTTGGCCTTTTGGGTCTCTCGCTCGGTGCCGCAAAGAATCAAACCAAAACAAATCTTTGTTATGTCATTATTTCCAACTCGATAACCTGCGGGACAATTGATTTTGGTGCATAGACTACGGTTGACCAATCTGATACGTACTGCAGCATACCAGACGTGTACCCGTACCGGATATCGTATGAGTAGCGGTACTCAATGATTTTTTCCGTACCGGTGCTTCCCATACACAGAACAATATAGAGAGGCAAAAAACAATAATAGACAATTGGGAGTGAATGTACCTGAACCTTAACACACAATAATTGGGTTGAAGATGCAGTTGATGCGACTCTTGGGCAAACTGAAGTGAATAGTACTCAAAACTTATTTCGATGTTATTCTGCACACAAAAAGACTAATTAAATTAATCCTCAAGTCCTAATCCTAATTGAATTGCTATTATAGAATAAATTTAACTTTCCTACTCAAAGTAGAATTCAAGTACTTTCGGATTCCTATCAATATATATATATATAGTACTTTCGGAAAGCTTAACAAAACACACACAAAAAAACAAATCCAAGTCCCCACCATCCACACCACACGAAAATTCACAACTATATGGCGGACACGACGGAGACAGAGCTACTATTGTCTTTTGAGATGGAAGAATATTTTCGGAACGACCCTGAGAAACCTTCTTTATGGTGTGTTGAATTAGACAAGGTAATGTTTGTGAAAACACCCCCCACGTGGTTTTTAATTGGCTCGGTAGATGAAATTTATTTGTCGAATGATGGTCAATTATCAGAGGAGAAAATCGAATTATATAAGTATTGTTATGAAATACTTTGTTTTTGTTGGCATAATGACAAGATGCATTTATGGAACATAATCTTTAAATCGTATGTCAATGATTATGTGGACAAAGACATGAAATACAGAATTAGTTCTATGGCCGAGTCACTCCGGTATACAATTCTGAAGCCCCGGAACTCATTGCAAGTTGAGCGTATCATCAAACTATTCTGGTATGTGGTCGGGATACAACCTTTTTTGCACAGCACACCACCTACAGATCACATTATCGTGCTTAGTGCATCATATATGCGAAGTGTGTGGAAAGGATATCAACATAAGCTCCAAGTAATGAACTTATGTTTAGACGGAGGAAAAGCAAATTTGTGTCTCTGTCTACACGAGCGAGGAGCTAAGAGTCCTGAGTACCGACTAACAATGGCATGTAATCCCTCAAATTATGTTCCTGTGGTACAATCTAATACTCGAACTATCAAAGATCATATTGACACAATTAAACAACTGACAATGATGCATTGGAATGTTCGTGACGTGGAGCTACAATATTTCAGTGATGTTCTTACCAAGTTGAAAGAATTGCATACTCCTGAGATCATGTTACTAACTCAATTTAGCTGCACAGATCTGTTTGCATCCAAGGAACCTCAATTGGATGGATTCAACAAATGTATAACAATGGAAGCAGATGGTCTCGCATGTGGCACAATACTTTTCTGGAACAATCAGACAATTGACGTAAAAATTGTTCGACTTACACCAAAAGGAATGTCAATTGACATTCAATTGTGTCATCGGTTGCCATCGAAATGTGCTATAAAGATCGAAGACCCACAAAGTTAATTGGTACTTACAAATTAGTATTTACTTAGATTAGTGTTTGGACTTTGAACTTCTAGTTGTTAGATTCATGCTCGAAAGTTAGTATTTCATGTTTGAGAACTAGAATTAGTGTTGTCATACAAATCATTATGACTTTATGGAAATTATCGTTTTGGTCAAGGTTCTTTTTCGCTCGCCATCAAGTATCATTGTAGCAATATAACTTCAGCCATCATAAGAAAATTACGTAGTCAATCTTATGTAGCCATATAGGTAATTGAAAAAAAAAGAGGTAGTTGAGAACATGGATCCTCGTCAATTGTAGGTTATAGCTATTACCAACTCATGGGAAGTTTCTAGAACCTACATATCTTTGAACATTTGGCTTCTTATAAACGAGAAGATGGATCACAAGGCTAAAAAATCTGTATGAAATAGCACGTAAATACAACTATATGGCACAAGAAATAACATTAACCAGCATGCATATGAGTTTTCCTAAAAGACAAATATGTTAACGTCTATAACTGTTTTCACAAGTTTGATGACCAATTGGGCAGGACAAGGTGAACAAGTTATCAACCACAGAAGAAGCAAGAGCTTTCACTGTTATTAAATTGCCATTTCTCATGGTGCTAGGATCACACAATAATTTATTTATTTTCATGTTGTTCAAATGTAAAATGCTATTCAAAGGACACAATCCAATCATTTATAGAAGAAACGGTTTAGCTTACTTATTATTTGAGAATGTGACATACACAATGATCATGCTCGCTTTGTACGCCTTCCAAATTTAAGAGCCAACTCCGTATCGATTTTGAGGGAGATGTCAAGTGCTTTTACAGAATGAGTCAGTGCGCCACTGGAAACACAACAGTCAACAGAGTACTGTGAATTACTAAATTTTGTACCCACAATTTCAGTGTTGTGTTAGTTGCTAAACAATGACAGCGAAGCTATAGCATCTTCCCAACTCCATGCAATATTCATACTCAGTTGTTAATCAAAGACTGAAATCTATTTAATAAATGGTAAGACTTGAAAATAAGATTTTCCAAACCGTGTCAACTGCTACCATCTGACTACAGACATCCTACTACTACTAATTTGCTTCGAAAAGAAATTAGTATTGTTACCTGGAAATATAGATCACCCCTGTTTGGCCAATTTTGTGCACCGTTTCAAGGGTAACATTGGCTGATGCCTGACACCATAAAACAAGCAAAAAAGGTAAAGGCTCCAAAAGTTACTAAATTGCACTACGCAAGTGCATGCTTAAAATAAAATGATGTGTTCTTAAAATAAGACCTACCTTTGTTTCAAATCTCCCATCACTCAATCCAACAGCCTCTTTAAGCAATGACACGTCAACATCCCCATTTGGCAATGGTACAACCATGTTATCCAACATTATCTGAGTCAAGGACGTCTTTGCTTGTGAGGCAAAATGCAGTACCTCTTTTACTTCCTCAAGAGTCCTGGTCTCAACCTTCATGCCGAAGGAAGCGAGTTAAAAAGGAATAGAAAGTTAAAAGAGGAAATGCATGAATGACCAGATTTTAAAATTTCAATCAGACATGTTCCACCAATCTATGTTAGCTATGTACATATGAGACCATCACTCACTCATACATTTACACAGAGAGCACTCTGGACCCTTTCAAGAATAAAATGGTATACTGCGTAATTTAAAATCTTAACATCAAACTGAGCAACCAGTTAACAATACGTTGGCAGTTCAAGTGAATATATGGAATCGAACCTCATGAAAGTTTAAATTTTCCCTCCAACAAATATAGAAAGTTCAGAAAGCTGCAAGAACTCATAAGAAAAAAGATCAAAGAAGGTTGAGAATACTACCTCAACCTCCATTTGAAGATTCCTTTCTTGTAAGTAAGCATCATCAGATCTGATGGCATTTGTGACGCCTCCAGCTATTGATATATGATTATCTTTTATCATCACCATATTAAACAAACCCATCCTGTGATTCCTTCCTTCGCCAATTAGTACTTAACAAAGTTAATCTCAGAAAAGTTAACCAAATAAATTTATGAAGAGAATACTTAAAATCACAGGGTTAAGCAAATGATCTACACCGCCCATTTATCCACCAAGCGTAAACCTGGAGCAGTTTTTCTTGTCTCTAAAATGCATGCAGGGTGTGCAGCATCTGCCATGGCCTGCAGGAAACATGAATATTACAAAACACCCTCTCGGACATGTAGCAAAAAATACAGCAACATACATTGAGTTCAATCATTTCACACCCACAACCCACGGTAAGTTTATGCAAGAACTGTTAAACTAAACCAAATATTCTTTTGATGTAGTCCATCAACAAGCACTATGCAGAGTGTTTTAGAACCCCAAATGACAAGAAAGCCATTACCGAGATATGTGGAGAACTCATCAGTGGAGCCTCGAGTAATTCACATGGAGAGGGGTACTTGCACTTACTGGATATCTACTAATACTGAAGCGTACCTCTAGACCTTACTATTCTTATAGACCAGTCCAATGTTGACAATTAATCTCAATTTCTAACTACATGTTCAGGTATAATATGCTATTACCATTAATAGATCATATGTAAAGTAGTGGCATCATGGAAGCAGACACCTAGAAAGACTTTAACGTCCTGTTTAAGCTTTTCCAAATTGGCAATGCAAATGATCGGTTCGGAACCATTTCTTATACTCATTTCATATGTTCAAGTTCAAGTAAATAAAATAAATAGAAAATACCTTAGTTAAAGTCGTTATTCCACTCATCCTCTGCATAAAATTTAGCACAACCCTTTCAGCTACAACAATGTTGTAAGCCAGTCCTGTAGACATGATGGTAGACAGAAAATAAAGAAAGAGGAAAAGAAGTACAAAGCTGCCATTTTATTGTACATGATCACCAAAAAATAGACTTTTGGCTTTTGACAGTAAGTACAAAGCCTAGCCTTTATGAACATGATCACCAAAAAATAGACTTTTGACACAGAGTAAGCAATTTACAGAAATTGGAGAAATCAATTTCTTCAATCACAAAACTCCATTCTACTACTACATTTACTCACGGATCCACCATTTGAAACTCATCACCATTGGCCACAACTTTGGGTTCTTATATCAATTCCATGCCCATAAATGGGCGATAATTAAATAAGATTCATACAGAAAACACAAAATTGTAAAAAATTCAAGGTCAGCAATCAACAATAGAACCAAACAAACATAGAGAAACAAAACCCTAATTTGATCGACCCAATGATAACCACATAACCTGGAACAGAAAGCACAAAAAATGATATCAGTAATGGCAAATTAGCTAAAAAATTACCTCAAATCAGTGTCGAAATTGACGCTAACAGCGCCGAACCCTAACCGTAAACCCCGCCGGCGACCCATTTCGTGGAATTGTCGACCACCGAAGATGCTCCCATCATCACTGCGGACCCACTCGATTTTGACCTGCTGCATACTCCCCGGCGAACAGCTTCTTTGAATCGTATTCTTTGTTTGAAGTCCTCCGACCTTTGCCCTGAGTGCTGGGTTTGACCCGTTGCATATGGGTGGGTTTTTTTTACCGTCTATATGGATTGTAATTTGATGGGTTATTGGATTATCCATTATATTTTACATATATTAGATCTAATAATTGAATGGTTGAGATTAAAAGTAAGAAATACATGTATGAATGATACATTCCCCAATCCAGCTCCTAGAAAAAATTAATCAATATTTAGTGGGATAAATGTATACACTAAAGTGTAAACCCAACATCTTTCACGAGGTGGGTGAAAACTTGACGATTAAGCCAAATGTTAGTGGACAATAAATTATGTATTAAATGTCGAAAATTCAAAAAAACAAAAAAAGGCGTATATGGTAGTGGGTGAAACATATGAGTAAATATTTGTAGTTGTTTGCATTTAATTTTATAGTACGTAACCTAGAAAATTAGGATGAGATTGATGTGTCTTTGTATATTGGGTTCAGTCTAGGTAGATGCAACTGCCACATATACCATGATATTTGCATCTCTAACTACATCCAGGTCACATTTGACATGATCCATAAACGTCACTCAATTTTATTTTGTTTAAGGAAATTGTTTGTTATGAATATAAGCCGTTCGCTAAAATAACAACACACGAATCGGAAAAACTTAAATGAGTGAACCGGAGATCATGTAGCATGATCCCATAAAATACTGTCATACCTCAAAAAAGTTTGCCTGAAATAACAAACTTCCGTATAGTTTGTGCCGCATTGGGCTATAAAAACCTCCCCACATTCCTTCCAAAATAAAACTCCAACGGGGCAAAAACATACCTGAAAAGGAATCAATAAGCCCCTATTAAATTAAATAACCTTAAGTTAAGCTCCAACTTGTTAGTACGGAGCATAAATTATTTATTTATATCTATCTATCTATCTATATATATACAAAAAAAAATGGAGGCAAATCGTGGCGTTGTAGCCTTTTGTATGATCATTCTAGCGGTTGCACAATCAGGGAATGTAGTTGCACAACAACCGCAACAGCCATTGCCACTACCGCAACAGCCATTGCCACAACCACAACAGCCCCAACCTGAACCTGATATACTCCACCAACTGGCACAAAACGTGGACTTTAGAGCAGCCTATGACAATCTCATGAAAGCCACCGGCACCGCAGACCCTAGAGATTTGCTCAAAAAAGGCCTCACGGCAATCATTGAAAGCGTGAATGAGAGCATCACAAAAACCGGCGAGCTTAAGAACCTCACGAGGGACAAAATGATCTCTCAGGCCATCGACATCTGCGGCGAGGTACTCCACGACTCGGTGGACTCCGTCCAGAGATCCTTCCAGCGAGTGGGCCAGTTTGACCCGGCCAGGACGGACGAGTACATTGAGGATCTTAAGGTTAGGGTGGG
>JAYMSY010000059.1:0-17429 GCA_036897685.1 Monsonia emarginata | reverse complement strand
GATGAATCTGCGTAGTGAATTTTTTTTTTCTGACTGTTGAGTTTTAAGGCAGAGTCACACAATTTAGGACGGCACCCAAACACCTCAAGACTGGATGTGAAATAGTCACTGGATGTGAAATAGTCACCCAATCCTAAAATTTGAGACAAAAAGGTAACCGAAAGGTTCAGGCCCTAAGGCCTCATTCATGACTCCACTGTGGATGCCCTTTAGAGACATGTAACAAAGGGTGGGTGTGCCATATTGCAAACAATATAGATGGCAATTAGACCCCACGACCCTGGTTTGGAAAATTGAAAATGACTCCCACAAACATAAAAAGCTATACATAACCAAACTAATATAAGGGGTCAAAACTTTAAATCCTTAACTTGAAATAACTAGTTTTGTCATTCTAAATCCAAAAGTAACAACATCCTCGGTTCTGTATTGGATGTAAGTAAAAAGCCTTCTAAGGTTCTCTACTCACGAAGTAAAGATTGCATGCAAGTAAAAGTCTTCTAAGCCTCTCTGCGCACAAAGTACAGCTTCCCCATGACATGGAGAATGGCAACAAAAGCAATGAAACCAATGCTCATGACAAGAACGACATTTGGAGAGATCTTGAGCCCGGGTGCATCATCGGTGTAGAACTGAAGCATGGTACCAGACGCCCCTCCTGCGGCTCCACCAGAGGTTGTTCTCCTCCGGCGCATGCGGCCAGCACCTGCTGCCCTTCCTCTCGGGGGAGCTGCTCCATTCAAAGCCATTCTGTAACCGCCAGACCAGATATTAGAACTTCCCAATCAATACTCAAATGACGAATGTAGAATAAGGAAATTACAGCACCGATTGTCGACTAATCTAATGGTAAAGTTATTTTCAAAATCAAGCCAAATTCTTGCACAAGATGAAAAGTCCTACTAGCAATGAAGAGATAAGGAACGAGCACCGGCATTAGAAGCAAATGCGCAAAATGAAATATCCTACTACTTGCAACGGCAAATAAGTATCCAGCACATACAAGCACCAACATTATGAGTGAAATGCCAAAGACAATTTTGAGCACACGTAACCTTCGAAAAATTTAGGATTTGAGTGAAGAGGTGCAAAATCTCAAATACACATGCAAGCTAGAAGCGAGAAATTCGATTAAAACTACAATCAACATTCACCAGAGCATCAAATAAGAAGCACGAGTAAGAACAGCTTGCTAAAGGGCAGCACTAATCTTTGGCAATATGGTCGTCCCTAGATTTCCCAGAAAAAATCAGCTTTTGAATTCACAAACTAATATAGTATAAAATTCTAAAAGCAAAATCCAATTTCAATCCAATGCATGCAAAACATTATTGAGAAATTCAACCCACATGCATTGAATCTTCTGATCATTAGCTCCAATTACAATTCGTGATCATGTCTATTGGATCTAAATCTAACTATTTAACCACCAGATCCGCACAATCAAAACCCTTTTTCTAGAATTAAGTATCTGGTTTCAAAATTCAGCATGAAAAAATTCATCTTGCTCCGTAAACTAATCAAACGATGACAGATTCAAACAAATTTAATCAGGAAAAAAATAAGATCAACAACTCCAATTGACAAAAACAAATCAACAGTAAAATTCAAATCATGCAGATCAACAATACGTCACGAAAATTGCATAAAACGCGAGACCACATAACCAGATCCAAAAAACCGATCTCAAAATACAACAATTCTCATTTCTCAGAACCAGATCTACGAATCCAAAAATCAAATTTAAGTCAAAGCTTGAATTGAATCCAAAGCTAAACACAATAAGATAAGGATCAAGAGAAACATGCAATCGAAATCCACGAAGAATCGGAAAATTGCAGAGGAACTCGCCTGAGTCGACTCGGTGTTTGAGAACGAGCTTGAGCTTTGAAGATCCGAGAACGATTTTGAGCTTAACAGTTCCTAAATGCCCAGAAAGACCTCTTTTATATGACCCGACGCCCATGGAATTGACTTTGTCAAAATACCAAAATACCCCCACAGAATCTCCAAATCTCTGATATTGCCCCTCCACACAAGCGCGTTACGCGAGTGTCAACTTCGTAAATAGCTCGCATCATCGGGCTCACCCAATCCAACGGCTATTAGAAACCGATCATCGAACCGACTGATCCAACGGTTCTTCTTCCCGCGCATCTTCTAATTTCCGATTCTTCTTTCGCTCCTTCTTCTCTCTTCGCACTTCCACTGCTTCCGTTGACGCAAAGCTCTCAGCTCCTCGTCGCTTCTCTGCAACATCAATGGTAATTTTCTCTGTAATTCATGTTCTTCGCTGTTCACTCTGTGTATATGATTACACACCTCTGCGTTTTGATTTCAATCTTCGGTTCGTTTTCTCTGAGATTGTACTCAAAATTAGGGTTCCGTTGCATTGTTCTAATCTCTGTTTGGCCTCCGAGAAAATGTTACCAATTCGAATAACATTATTAATCAGGTCATGATTTTTTTAGGAAATTACTTTGATGTTGTTAGATGCTCAATTTTTTTTCCTGATAAAATTTTTAGACTTATATTGGATCACTCAAACGTAGTTAAAATCTTAACTTGTGTTCTTTGTTTTTGTTTCTGCTGGTCCAAGCTACATAGCTTTGTACTGTGATAACTTAAGTATGTGTTTATTTCAGTATCCTAGAAAGTAAAGCAGCTGTTGTGTTTTGATTGGTGTGGTCTGTGACTGTGATATATTTAACGATGAATGAACTGGGTTTAGAGTACCTTTATCGGGTATTGTTAATTTTATATATTACTTCTATAGTTCTATTACTATATGTATGAGTAGCTTGGTGATAAAAAGTACTCCCTCGGTTCCAAAATAAGTGGCTCATTTCTAAAAATAGTTGTTTCAGAATAGGTGTCCCATTTCTATTTTAGGTAGTTAGTTCACCATGGATTACCGATTGTATCCCTTGATTAGTGAGATAAATTAGAGGTATGTTGATACATGGGGGGCAAAAGATGGAAAGTCAAGCACAAAATAGGGAATCCTTAATTTTTGCAAATGGTAAAATGGGACACTAATTTTGAAACGGAGGGAGTAGCTTTATTAGAAATACTGCTGTTTAAATTCATAAATGTTATTGTTCTTGTAAAGAGAACGTCTTGTTTGATTAGTTTTCCTTGGCTAGAATGTTCAGGTTTAGAAATGAAAGCCAGGGTGTTGGTCTCTGAGCTCTTTGTGGGCAGCCGAAGGAGCCTTCTTCGGTGTTCTTAACTAAATCAAGTGTATATGTTAATAGTAAACATAAATACAGTATGAGTGAATGTACGGCCAAGTGAGCATAACTTTGAGGGGTAAACCTGCATTTTTTTTCTTCCTGAAATTCACTTGTCCTGCACCCCTTTCTTTCAGTCTTATGTGCACTCTTTGTTTCTGAATGTAATCGAGATTCGAGAATGCTCGTGGAGAACTTCTTAGTAAACTTCAGTTACTTCATGTTTTAATTTTATTACTAGATTTACTGGTTTTGGTTGATGCTATCATGTCGATTATGTTGCTACCAAATTAGATGTCTCTGCATTCACTTTCTTGTCATTGTACCCTATTTCCAGAATCATTTGGTGGGAATTGTTTCTTTGTGAATGATCATATATCGTGTAATTTTTCTGATTTGCTGTCTCCTGTCTATAGGCTAACAGGCACACCATTATTCTGATGCAAACTTCTCACAACAGAGCATCTAGGACATTTATGGATTATGATTCGGTTAGTCAAGCAATGGATGGTATGTTTGATATCACTTTTTGTTTCCTTACTGCTCAAAAGCTGATTGTCACTTGAGATTATGAAATAACTTTTCAATTATCTTGGTGACATTGGATATAACAATTCATGAACTTTAGTATGATATCGTTTCTGGATCATAGTTAATGAACTTAAACAACCTACATGTTTGAGAATAGCTATTTTAGCAGAGAGAGAGAGAGAGAGTCATAGAGAAAGCCATGCTCCAATGGAATGTGAGATCTATAGATAGGTGCTGCATAGATTTGATGACACCATAGTTGTCTCATGTGCTCAAAAAGTTAAGAAGTCACCATGCACGGTTTCTGAATGAAAGTTAATGGAATATTCTATTAATGATTCTGATTATGAAACTATTTTTTACTTAAACATTGGGTAACCCTTGAAGTATCGTCCGTGATCATCGATAACAAGAGCTTTTTACGGGGTTAGATTATTATTTGCAAAGGCATGAGATCTAATTTGTGAATTTTGGTTTGCACTTTCCCAGTCCTTCCTTCTTCAGCTTGAACTTGTCTTGCCTTGCTCTTAGTCTGCTATAGAGCATACCTCTAAAAAAAGTTGAATTTAGTTCTTATTTGACTGTTTCATTCATGACTCATGGTGTATTGTTGGATTGGTTTCAGTTATTCTGAAGGGTTGATAGCATATGTATTTCTGGATTCCCTTTTTTTGCTGTTCGTCATTTGTCCCACTCTTTTGAAATGCTTAATTGTTAAAAGGAATTCTACAAATAGCACTGCTGCAGTAAAATGTTTTAGTTATATTTAGTGCCTGAGATGTTTTATTTAATTTAGATGGTAATGGTATTTTTCATTTAGAATCACTTCTTACCCTACATTCTGAGTTATGTAATGTAATAAAAAACCGAGGAGTAATATGTTCACTTAACTGTCATTCGGGTTGGCATGAGAGATGGAAACTTAGATGTGCGATCTACAACTGAAGTTTCTCTACACACTAAGAGGATGGTGTGCTCTCAATTCCTTCCATAGTTACTTTTGTGTTGCATGTGGCAATATAAAATATGAGTAGTATCAAGTATGCTTAATTGCTTATATAGGGCATGCAGTTCAATTTACTTAATGCTGTATATTAGAAATTTGCTAACCTGAATAAGGTGACGATGTGGGTCATACAAATATAATCTCAATTAGAATAACTGCACTTTGACATGCAAGAGTTCGAATTGTGATGCACTTCACAAGCACACTAGCAGTTTTTTATTTTATTTTTAAATTTAAATAGATATTTAGCTTTGTAGACTCTAATCTAAGCAAAATTTTCGAGGGAAGCGTACAAGTTCATACATTTGAATTTGATATGTATAATGAGAATGCAATGTTGTTTTCTTTTTTTCATTTCGCCCGGTATCAACTTCATAAGCATTTCGTCATTTCCTCGACATTTTAACATTGGCATATCTGGTGTTGATGTCATAATCGTCATTTTGTTGTCTTTTGTATCTATTCTCGAGTCTTGATTCTTATGAAATCTAATTAGTTACTGTACAATGTTTTTCCTTTATTGTTTTGTTTGGTTCAATCTATCGGCCATGGCTTTATTTGAATATATGTGACTTTTCAGGTATCTGTGGACTCTATGAAAGGAAGCTTAAGGAGATAAATCCGGCCATTCGAAACATCACCTATGACATTGCAGATCTATACAATTTCATAGATGGCCTTACAGACTTGAGTGCATTAGTGTATGGCTCTCTCTCTCTCTTTCTCTCTTTCTCTCATGCGCACGCTAGCACTTTAGGTGCATTGGCAGTTGCTATAAGCTAGCAGCTGAACAGCTCTAGACAATGTTGGTCGCTCAATTAGGCTTGGTATGGTAGGGGAATAAATCTATTAGTTTTAGATCTTGACCAGCATTGGTTGAGACTTGGCTGCGTGATTTGGTTCCCTTTAAGAAGTACAAAACGACCAATTTATATGGAACTATAACAAAGTTTTGTTAGTGTCTCCATGTTCAGATCATATAAGGTCACACCAAACCTGTTAAAAAGAAAACAATGTTGGTTGATTTCTTTTTGGCAACCATGTAAGAAATAAATTTGAAGGAAAATGATCGAAGGTTGGAATGTAAATAAAATGGAAATGATTTCATCTGTCTGTAGCTCGTCTATGGCGAGATGATTTAACTAACACTAAACTGTTTGGTTCTTTGCAGATACGATCACTCAGTTCAGGCATATTTGCCATATGACCGACAGTGGATCAAACAGCGAACGTTTCAACACCTCAAGAAATTGGCTCATTGAATGAGTGTGCATATGAAGCAGCTGCAAGTGCAAGCTCACTCCTTGATTCTGTATGTAGAATGTGATCCATTTTTAAGGAAATGGGTGTGTTAAGTGCCAACTTAGAGAGTTTCATTTGACCTTTGCAAGGTGTGATTGTAAAAGTTGTGTCCTATCTCTTGCACATAAGTTACTACTGGCCATAGATCCTGGCCCAGATATTTGACAATCAAGTGCTGTTTGAGTGTACTTCTAACAAATTATAAGCTACAAATCTGTATGTTTGGATGATATTGGTGCTTGGAGTTCCATTTCAACTGGCCCGCTCGGTTTGATTTTCAAATTATTGAGTCCAATAGAAAGCATGTAGTTCAGCCTGTCTTCGTGAGGTCAAGAGTTCGATCTTTTCTAGTAGTTTAGGGAGAGTGCTTTATTTTATTATTTTGTAATAATATACGTATACATAGAAGTAATACATACGTGTGCACACACAAGTTGCACAATTGAGGACAACCTTCCTTAATACTGTGCGATTGGAGTAACCCGCTACACAATTGAGGGCTACCCTCCTTTATACTACACAATTGGAGTAACCCTCGACACTTAGACATGTCTCCACGTACGAATACGCAATCAAGAAATTAAGAAAACAATAGCATCTTGACCATTTGAGTCAATTTTTTCAAAGTCATTTGAGTAAAAGTCAGAACACCATGAATAAAGTTATTTATTCTAAAATAATACACGTTTGTAACTAACAAGGTTGACTTATTGATGTAAGGTTACTGAGTTAGTGTGTGAGGTTAATTCATTTAGCAAATAATTTGTGTTCAAATTTGATATATTAAACGGAAGAACTTGTGTTCAAATCCCACTTAGTAGAAAGCACAAGCGGATTAGTTTGGGCGTGGTCGTGCACAAACTCACTTAGGTTGTCCACAACGGTGGCTATGAAGCCACTCGTTGCTGAGTTCAGCACTGACTACCAAATTTTCATTCGGTCGATTGCAACGACTAATCAACCGACTTAATGAATTAATTTATTACTATTGTTTCCATTCGGTCTATCGGTCATTACGACCAATCAATCTCAAATTGACTAATTTTTTTTTACCTATGACGTTATTCGGTTGGTTGGTCATTCCAACCGATCGACGGAAAATCTTACAAAACAAAAGAAAAACATTTGGTCGATCTTAGTGATAGACCAACTAAACGATCGAGGCTGCACCATTGTGAACATCCTGTTATCTAAACAAAACAAAAAAAAACGTGCTTGTTAATTAGTGGTGGCTTAGTGGCTTTAATTACCTGATTATTCATCCGTAAAATCTAACACATGGTTCTTGTCGAATTGAATGAAGTTAACCTGTTTTTTTTTTCTCCAACCTCTCTTATTTTTCTCCGTTTGCGACATCGCTACTCGACTCGGTTAGCTCTCGCTGAAACGCCGTGAGACTCGGCTGATTCGTCTTCATCTAGCAACCCCATAACCCCTAGACTCGTTCGCGGTACTCATTACACTCTCCCGACTCAGTTCAACTCGCTCCGTTCGTTTTCTTCCGGGTTGGCTCCGATATCTCTGACCAGGTATGTGCTCAAGTGTGTGCTCTTATAGCTCCGTTCTGTTTCTGATGTTCTGGTTGTGGAGGTACGTCGATGCCGGTCTGGGTTTTGCTCAACAGTGCGTTCCCTGAATCGGGTTTGTTGATTTTAGCTCGCTCATCAATTGCTAGCAGCTGATTAATGGGGTTGGTTCTGGTGCTGCGTGCTAGCTGTTCTAGGCGTTGGAAGGGAATCGGAATGAGATCTTATTGTTATTGGCTCGTTTGATTGGATTGAATGAGTTGTTATGGAATTTGATGAAGTGGGTTGTAAATTGAGTGTATATTGGGAAAGATTTGTGGGATGTGTTGTATTGCTGGATCCTAATTGGATGCATTATCAAATTTAAGTTCTTTTTTGTTCTTTGCTTATGATAGTTTGGAATGGAGTGCTGGATTTTCATGAGTTTTTGTATGATACCTCTCAGTACTATATGCAAGGATGAGTTCTTTCTCCATTACAAGGAAGAAGACTCCTTTTCAGAAGCACAGAGAGGAGGAAGAAGCAAGGAAAAAGGTACCAGAAGTTAATCTTATATTTCGCGGACAATGTGGTGCTCTTATTATGCATCAATAACTTGTGCAATGAGATATTTGTGTGATAGTCTTCGCATCAATATGAAAACACTTTCGGTTTAAAGTTGGTGAACCTTTATAGATGAATCATGGTAGTCACTGTGAATGGTCACAAAATTGAGAATATATTTGCCTATCAGCTTGATGGGGTGTTGTTTCTACAGAGGGAAGAGGATGAAACAGCTCGTTTGTATGCTGAGTTTGTAGAGTCATTTCAAGATGATAGTACACCTGGTACGAAGGCATTTGTTCGTGGAGGAACGATTAACCCCAATGACAAATCAAAGGGCAATTCTGAAGGTCAGTTAACTTAGGATAACTTCATGCCTTCCATTGTTATGGTCTTAAACTATTGTTTTTTTCTTATATTGTTTCACACTATGGATAAATGAATAGTTTTATATTATTATGGGAACACATTAATAAATGCATGGGCCTTTTTATTCATTCACGGATGGCAGGTGAAAAGTCCAAAGATGGGGTATCTGGTCCAAAGAAGGGAAGTAGGTAAATAAATACTTTTGATTGGCAATGTTGCTATGCTCTTTGACGAGGTATCATGAGTAGGAGACTTTTATGGAGATATCCTCAGATGCAGCTCTCTATGTTTTTAACATTAAAGAATGGGGAGATTAGTCTCTGATACTCAGCAATGGATGATATGTTTCTGATGTTGATCCATTTCTGATGCTCACAAGCTGTTGAGTGCATATAATGGAGCCACCGGCTGAACTTGAGGAATTAAAATTGTCTCTTTTTTGTGGCCTTTTTGTTTCCTCTGACCCATTGTCTTGTTCCCTTCACATGTTCATGCTAAAATCATTCTTCATTGGAAGCTTAGACTTTACTCTCTATTTGTCAAGGTTCACAGGATTTGATTTTCATGATATAACTTATCTTCAAATCTTGTTTCTCATGCATCATTAACGATACGAATGTAGCGGTGAATTGGTGATGATGTGCTCATGGAAGAATGCTACTTCTGTTTTAATATTGTTGTTTCTGAGAGTATCTATATGCTGAGTTGTGAAGAGATGAATATGAGTATCACTGTTTTGTTTAGTTATCTTAGAAAACTATTGAACTAAAAACACTTTTCCAGTGTATTGTTGCCTTTTTTATTTATGTACACACATTCAATGCAAATTGGAGCTGGGTTAAAAATATGCTACTGCCTCAAAGTTTTCAGTTGTTTTATTCTATGTTGCAGACCAAAGGAGGATAATATTCTTTAGTCGATAGGTATAGGCAACATTTCCGTTGCGTATTGGGGAAAAAGAAACCTCCTGAAGTAATTGCTTCTTCATTTGGCCTTGCAGATTTTATGTTTGCTAATAAACCATATTATCAGTAGACAATAAGGAGAAATCATTCTCTATCGACCATGTGAAGGGATAATTTTTTCTTATGGTACTTGAGCTTACATAGTTAAACTCCAATAGTTTATAAAATCAGTATAAGTTTTTGTATCTGGTCAACACAATTGTCATTGAACACATTTTGTGAGTTAAAAAAATACCTGTGTATATCGCGCTACACAACTGTTCTTTTGAAGATTTTTTTTATGGGGAAAAGGTTCTTCCTTCTCGGAGCCGTGTAGAATGTTGTTTGTGTTATCATTCACTTTATGTGGGTTCGTGAAGTGTTGTTGAAATTTGGCTTCCAAATAAAAAAAATATCATATTGCTAAGCCTAATATCTTTCAAAGAAATCCCCTTTAACATGAAGAAAGATTTTGATTACATATACAAGTTCTAATGTCCATCGTACTTCCGGTAGTACTGGGGTGAATCCCTCCTTAAGATTTGTCTGGCAATTATTGTTAGGAGAGTTATCTTCATCAAAATTGAAGACTTGGTCTTCCTTGAAATCCTTAACAATGGTAGCTATATCATTTTTAGGATTAGTGTCAAGCTAGAAATAAGCTGTTTTAAGTGACTAATCTGATGTTATGTATAGGTTTCATTTTCTCTGTATCTCATCATACCCGTCTCTGGGGAATGTCATGGCAAATGAATGTTTGCCTTGAATTATTGTATTGCAGGTATGTTCCGTCTTTTATACCACCTCCTTTGGCTTCCAAGGGAAAAGAATCTGAGAGAAAGGTTAGTTTCCCAATAAAAGTCATGATGTTGATTTGTATTGTTATAATATGAGGTTCTTTGGTATAATTAGCTCTAAACCATTTGCATCATTTCTAGAAAGAGGAGGATAAACCCAAGGATAGAGAGAAAGGGAAGTCCAGGAACATAGATCATTTTATGGAGGAGTTGAAGCATGAACAAGAGATGAGAGAGAGGCGGAATCAAGAGCGTGAGCAGAGACGTGAAGGGCGTTACACTGAAACTTCTGCTGTAAGTATTCTCCTCTGTATGCAAATTAAATGTTATACGTTTACTTGTGTTGCGGACAGAGAGGGAGAGGCTTCCTCTAATATTGAAATGTATTTAAGCAAGGCTGTTACTGTAACTACGGGAGTTTGTTGACATTAACATACACATGCATATCCTACATAAGTACAATGTATGTGCTGTGCTCTTAGTTGCAATTAATAGCTCTTACGGATCACCAGGAACATACTATGATATTCAAGCCATACCAAGGGGTTAACCACTTGAGCTAATGGTCATTTGGCCAGGGTTCAAACCCCGCAGGTGGCGGTTTATCTATATAAAAAATGATATTCAAGCCATATCAGTCATATTGTCTAGTGTCTAATAGGTGTATTAATGTGCATTATTCAAAATTTGCCTCATTTTGTGCGTTTATTTCTCGAGTAAATGATTTTATATACGATTACTGCTTTTCAGCCAAGTCGCTTTGACGAGTTGCCTGATGATTTTGATCCAAGTGGGAAAATTCCGGGATCATTTGATGATGGTGACCCGCAAACTACTAACCTTTATGTTGGAAATCTCTCCCCACAGGTTTGAGTTTTTCCTTGAAGGTTATTGATTTTATCAATTCTTCGTCCCTTCTGAAACTGAAAATATACTTGGTGTTATTTAGGTCGATGAGAATTTTCTCCTACGGACTTTTGGAAGATTTGGACCTATTGCTAGTGTGAAAATCATGTGGCCTAGGACAGAGGAGGAGAAAAGGCGACAGAGAAATTGTGGTTTTGTAGCTTTCATGAACAGAGCTGATGGACAGGCTGCAAAGGATGAAATGCAAGGTAAATGTTATATGGCCTTTTAAAATATAGTAACTTTCATGACAGTTCTAACCATGGGCACTTTTCTACTTGTTGCATTGTTCAAAATTATAATTGATCTCCATAATTCAGATGTTATGTATGTCCTTATTATCTATATGTGGATAAATGCGGATTGAAAAAAATACTCTCTGTGACAGGGGTGGTTGTGTATGAGTATGAGTTGAAGATTGGTTGGGGTAAATCTGTTGCTCTTCCATCACAGGCATTACCAGCTCCCCCACCAGGTCAAATGGCCATCAGGAATAAGGAGGTTTGCTACTACTACTTGTACTTCTAAATTAACAATCCACATCAATGAGTTCTTACTCCATATCATTAGATCTGCAAAACGCTACTGCTCTATGTTCCAATGTGTTTGATTTTCAATGCTTTCATTTACAGGGTGCTACTGTAGTTTTGTCTGGTCCATCAGGTCCTCCAGTCACTTCTGTCCCGAGCCAGAATTCTGAACTGGTAAGTTGATAATATTAGAATCAAACTACTGTGAATTGCTTGACTAGTGTCACTCTGTAAATTTTGTTAGGCTGGGGCATTGAGTTTTAGTTATGTGTTTGCACATAATAGAGGTCCTTTTGCCTGTCAATCACCTCATAAGGTGACCTTATTGTGTTCTGAAGTTGCTTTTGTAACTTTTCATGAGAAAACACCAAGTCCATCTCTTGTTATTTGAATTTGCTGAATGTAATATTGAAGCATGTGCAATTGGCTGGAGTTGCAAATGCGTTGAGTGCTCAAACTAACCTGTCCAATAAATTGTAAGCAATCTAGGTATTTTGGTTTGCTGGATTGGCAGTCCTTGCATGCTTTTGGTGGTGTTGTGTTGGACTAACTCACTATGCTGATCTTTATGTGCTGACTTATCTAGAAATGTTGGAGGACTGCCCGAAGTCTTCCAATTCAATCATTTACGAGTGTTTAGACTTTAGACTAAGTCTGAATAGCCCTTGACTGACGTGATCCAACCACAAATTTTAGTTCAAGCTTCATAGTCCATGGGTCACAGTTTGAGTCTAGTTCTGTGTCATCTCTTCATTGCCCACCCATTCTATTGTTATGAATGTCAGACTTATGGACTCTGGAAACAATTTATAATATACTTAATAAGTTTTTCCTTCACGCAACAAATTGATGTTTTTTATTTTTCTTTTATATGTCTTGTTGATTTTGGTGCCTAGGTCCTCACTCCTAATGTTCCTGATATAATGGTTACCCCACCCGAGGAGGAACATCTCCACCATGTAATTGATACAATGGCTCTGTATGTGCTGGATGGTGGATGTGCATTTGAACAAGCTATTATGGAGAGAGGTCGCGGGAATCCTCTTTTCAGTTTCCTGTTTGAGTTAGGCTCAAAGGAACATACATACTATGTTTGGAGGCTCTATTCGTTTGCTCAGGTACATCTTATTGAATTTCTATAAGAACACACCCTGTTTCTGTTGCAAATCTGCTTCTCTCTGCATAAAAGCAGCCTCCATGCCTATTATTGGTAATGCAAATTGTTTAGTTGTGTCACTACTACTGTAGCATTCAACATCGAATGCACATTTATATGTATTTGAAAATTTGATTTTTAAATGAAAGATTTTATCTACTTTTATGGTTTTAGTGGTTTCTGGTTTGTTTTGCTGGGTAACAAACTTTGATCACATGAACTCAGGGTGACACTCTTCAAAGGTGGCGTACAGAACCTTTCATCATGATAGCTGGTAGTGGAAGGTAATGAAGGCCCGCTGATTGATATTTAGATTTATATTGTTCAATTATATGATTACTGGGGCATGCCACAGTATCGATTCGAGATGTCTAATTGTTTTTATATCCAGATGGGTACCACCGCCTTTGCCCACAGTAAAAAGTCCAGAGCATGAGAAGGAGTCTGGTACAACTTATGCCGGGGGAAGAAGCAGGGTATTGATCATGCAATTGACATATGCGTATTATGCCACACACACATATACAGATAAATGCATTCCTTATTCTTTCACTGTTTGAGGAATAAGTTCTCTGCGATAACAATTCTGTGTAACTTTTCCAGCGTTTGGAACTTGAACGGACACTTACAGATCCACAGAGGGATGAGTTTGAGGATATGTTGCGGGCACTGACATTGGAGAGGAGTCAGATAAAAGAAGCCATGGGTTTTGCCTTGGATAATGCTGATGCCGCCGGAGAGGTAATAATATTAGGGCCATTGGCTTATGTGTTCTGTTTTTTTCATGTATTTTCCTAGTTAGGTTCGTACATTTAATCTATCACTGATCTATGTGACTGTTGATGGTGCAACTTCATATATTCAATATATCATCAATCATTGCATGTTTAACTTGCTATCTGATTAGTAGTAAACTAGAATATTCTTGTTTTTCAATTTAATAGAAAAAGAAAAGATAATAAGGGGCCTTTCTCGTAATTACTTCTTTCAAGTATTTAAAGTATTTTCTTGAGTCTAAAATATTAGTTGAATTGCAGGTTGTGGAAGTTCTGACAGAATCTTTGACTCTTAAAGAAACCCCAATACCTACTAAAGTTGCACGGCTCATGCTTGTCTCTGATATACTTCATAATAGTAGTGCTCCTGTAAAAAATGCATCTGCGTACCGTACCAAGTTCGAGGCAACATTACCTGACATTATAGAGAGCTTTAACGACTTGTACCGTAGTGTAACAGGGAGAATAACTGCTGAGGCACTGAAGGTAAGATGTCCAAAACCCTAACATCTAACTTCTATTCTGTAGCTTTTGCTTTTATTTGTTCTATTTCTGGTTGCCTATAATTTTTCGTCGGGGTGATATACTGTAGGAGCGAGTCATGAAGGTACTCCAGGTGTGGGCAGACTGGTTCTTGTTCTCAGATGCATATGTGAATGGATTACGAGCTACGTTCATTCGTTCTGGGAGCTCTGGGGTGATCCCTTTTCACTCTATATGCGGTGATGCACCCGATGTAGAAAAACAGACAAGCTCTGAAGACAGAGGAGATGATGGGGGTAAGACTAATCAAGATGCAGCATTGTCAATGAGCAGAGGAGCAGCTACAAAGGAGCTTATGAGTCTTCCTATTGCTGAGTTGGAGAGACGTTGCAGACATAATGGGTTATCACTTGTTGGTGGTAGGGAGATGATGGTTGCCAGATTGCTATACCTGGAAGAGGCAGAAAAACAGAGGGGATATGAGGTAGACAATGACCTTAACTATGGCCATAGTCATTCAAATTCAGGTAGACATGCAAGTGGTCGGAGAGAATCGAATGTTGAACCTGAGTCGGCAAGTTTGTCTGGGTGGAGTGGTTATGGGGAGGAGATGCAATCTGAAAGACAAGAAACTGCACCTTTAGCTCCAAGGCTTCCAATTCCACAACCTGAACTAAAAGCCTTCACAAAGAAAGAGAAAAATGATCCTGTTTTACCTGCCTCTAAATGGGCTCGAGAGGATGATGAAAGTGATGATGAACAAAGGAAAAGTTCTAAGGGACTAGGCTTAAGTTACTCTTCCTCTGGAAGCGAGAATGCTGGTGATGGTCCAGGTAAAGCAGATGAGATGGATTTTGCTACTGAAGCAAGCATTCCAACACAACCGGACACTGGGATGAATGAAGAACAGAGGTAGTGCCATATCCTACACTGGTTCACCCTTTCTTTGAATTTTCTTATGATGACTTTAGGATGCCTTCTTTGCAGAGAGGAAACTGTTTTATTTTGGATGGCTTTTAATTACTTTTCAGTTTTCTTTGTTACTTGCTGACGCGATATTGGTTTACCTTCAATGGGCTTGCATGGCAAAAGAATCATTTAATTTGATTCTGCACAAAAGAAGTCATGCTATTTTGTGTACTGAAGCAAACTTGTTTCTTATACATCTATTATCTAATGCTTTCATGTGTGGCTTGCACCTTACATTGTGATTGACCGTCCCACTCAATTGCAGACAAAAGTTGAGACGTCTGGAGGTTGCTTTGATAGAATATCGTGAAGCCCTTGAGGATCGGGGAATAAAAAATTTGGAGGAAATAGAGAGGAAAGTTGCTATCCGTCGTAAACAGCTACAATCTGAATGTGGGTTATCAGAACCCAATGAAGATGTTGCAGGGAACAGTAAGTGCTCATTTAGTATGCAAGCAAATATAATTCAATTTACTTCATATAGTTTCTCACTTGTTCGTGTTGATGAATTCATGGTCAGATTATGCACTTCAAATTCTAGAATAGTTATAATAATTCAAATCATCTTCCAGAAATGTTACAAGCTAGAGCTGCAAATTTGTAGGTCACTCTAGGTCTTAATAGCCAAATAAGATTTAAGGCTCTGTTTGTTTAAAGGTGTGACAGAGAATGGGAATCGCCAAATTTGTGTGTAAATTGCCAAATTTTGATTATTATTCCTATTCTCACACGCTCCCCTAGATAAAACTTGATTCCTATTTTGCAAAATGGGCATGATGTGTGGGAATAGAAATCCCTGTAGGGACCATAAAAACATTGCAACCCCCTCAATTTACGCACAAAGGAGGGACTCATTCCCATTCCCACCCAATTTTTATCCAGACAGAGCCAGGGGTGCAGTATTTGATTATAAGCATGTTGGCTGTGCCTTTTACCAAAATAGTCTTGCTATTTTGATGGAAAACCTAATAAGCACTAGGAATGTTTCCAATTATGGTGGCTATTAAAATTATTCATTATTCAGATAAGAGGAGCAATCTCTGGTATGCCACACCCACAACTTTGCCATTTTGCATGTCAGTCATCCTAGATAATAAATTAACATGCTTAGGGTGTGTGTATGACCCTTTTTTCATGTTTCTTGGAACTGCAGAGAGAGCATCTTCCGAGAGAAGAGAGAGGCGGGATGGTAGTACTGATTCTTCAAGAAAGCGACCCCGCAGTGAAAGCCGAAGTAAGAGTCCACATCGGAGATCATCAAACAGAGACTGGGATAGGGATAATTTAGACAGGGACGGAGAAAGGCATAGAGAGAGGGAAGGGGATAGAAATAGAGATAGATCCCATGTTTCTGAAAGCGAAAGAGTGCGAGACCGTGATCATGAAAAGAACAGAAGTAGAGAGAGGGATGAACATGACAGAGATAAAGGCCGAGACAGGGACAGGAGGAGGAGGGCGAGATGAGTTACCTGCTAATGGATCGTGCACAGCTCATCTACCAGAACCAGTCCTTGTCCTACCAATTTACCGTAACTCTTGATTGTTAGAAGAGTTGAAATGGGCTTGAGACAAAAAAGATGAGTCAGATAACTCGCACGAAGATTTGAGAATCTGCCACACCTCTTCTCAATGAACCGGAGACAAATGAATAAGTGTCCATCTCGCCCGGGAGAGAAATCTGGTTCTCTTATTAAGACCGCTGCATTGTATGTTTATTTCAATTTTGAGATTCGAATCATTTCAGTGACTGAAGGTGGTTAGTGATTTTGAGAGCTTTGTTGTTTCAAATGATTGGTGATTGAAAATTTGTACTGTCATTAGTGTGCATGAGTCTCTGATTTATGCTAAGAACCTGTATGCAGGCAGACCTGGTTTCGAAGAAAGTAGAATGACACTTCCTTCTCTTGTCTGAAGTGACCTGTTTGATTATTTTCATGATTGATTTATTACTTGAAATAGAAATTTGCTACATTTTGAAATAGATATTTTTTTTCCTAATGATTTTCTTGACCCCTGACTGTAATGGTAGAATCAATGGAGGCTAGAATGCATAAAAACTAGATGCATTTTGCCTAGGATCGACATCAATTAGGGGCGGAACTGTGAGATCTTACATCGGTTGTAGAGAAGCACGAAGTAGAGCTTATAAGCCTATGGATACCTCTCTATGGGGCGACGCGTTGTGTGGGTGCGCCCACAAAAGCAAAACCCCTCTTGAGGGCACAATATCATGCCAATGAGTCGGTCCATCTTGGTGCGCCTAGGGCGTGACCGAATATTGTGAGATCCCATATCGGTTGGAGAGGATCACAAACTTATAAGATTTCGGATACCTCTCCATGGTGTGAAGGGCTTTGG
>JAYMSY010000058.1:0-17440 GCA_036897685.1 Monsonia emarginata | reverse complement strand
TATTGGTTGCCTCAAACACACACGACCTTCCCTCAATTCTCTCTAGGGATTCTTACTCTCACGCCGGAGGCGAATTCGGGGTAACTCTCCCCGTCTTTGTTTAAGGTATTTTTTGTGATCGTAGGTGCATTCGATCCAAAGCACTCGAGGACTCAAGTTTGAAAACAGTTCGTGATGACTTTGGAAGAAGATTTTGCATCTTCAGCTGGATGAATGAAGGGATATGGATTTGGAGAATTTGGTTCTTTGTAATTGAGATCTTGGGCATCGGGAGTTTGATTTGGATCCCATTTTTTGGTTATTTTTTTGCAAGAATGAGTGGTAATACAATAGAAATGGTAAGGGAGTGAAATATAACACTTCCTACAATTTATAAAGGTGAAAAATGGTCATAAACTACTAGTTTTCACCCAAAATCTGTGTCCAACGGTCATAAACGGCTATGTTTTGGAGGTTGAAGAAGCTGGAAATGCAATGCATCTCGCTAAGATGCATGTGCAACTCGGCGAGATGGTTATTTAATGGAGATTTAGAATCTAAATATTTCTCTCTTTTCGCACCTCTTAAATCTCCCTTAAATCTCTTGTAGAGATTTAAAAGAGATTTAAGGAGAGATTTAAATACTAAATCTTTCCTTAAATCCCTTATAGTGGATGTTCTAACTTGAGAATGAAAAGCATTGGGTTGGATGGGTTGGGCCTCTCTAGACTTTTGAGTTGAACCTCTGGACATCTGCCTAATTAGGGCACAGAAAGCTCTATTGAGGTTGATATTCATTTTTGGGCAACCCATATGTGTATTAGTTTGAGAACAACACCTAAACCAGCATGTCTCGGAGATATCTACGAACGAAGCAAGACTGGAGAATGAGAGGGATGTGTTGAGTAATAAGAAGTGGAACGACACTGCTTTGGTGGAGACAATTAATACACAGATTTGGAAACCACAAAGCAGCAATAATCAGTTGCGTGGTAGTGTTCGGGTGAAGTGGAATTTTAGAAGCAGTTAGAGGAGTGAAAAGATTTTGGTTATTCTCTAACTTGTTGTTACTTGTGTTTCCTTTTATGTTGTTGAATCAAAATGTTATGTTGATGTTTTTCTATACTTTCTCTTTGTTTTGATAGAGGTATACTTTCTCTTTTGACACCATCCTAGCTACCCATTTTTAATTCACTACTACCAATACTACGATTAATCTAAGGATAAGAAAATGTTAGTTCTAGGCCTAGGGCTGCCTCGTCCAAATCCTTGTCCAAGAAATAATACCATAATTGATACATATCAATTAAATGAATTAATGGGACAAGGCAAATTTGTGACTTATCCATAAATTAGTTTGGAAGAGTTTTTAATGATATGCGAGATAATATCATAAGAAATAATGGAACGGTGATGTAACACTATTATTATAAGCTAAGCTAAAAGCACAAGGTGTTGGGTAAAATCTAATAGAGATTTAAACCCACTACTTGAACTACATATTCCAAGGTGAAATGGAACAACAAGATTTGCTAAATTTGACATTTATTCATTGGGAAGTGGCATGAACTTACTCTCTCTCTCTCCTTCCCCCCCTCTCTCTCTCGCTGAGTTTCGAGCTACTTTCTTGGTGACCAAACAACCGGTTTGGTGCCAGGTATGGGATCCCCATCGATAGGGACAATGAAGACTCGCCCACTGGAGGGACACACAACTACAAAAGATCTCATATCCTATGTGGAGGTGACGATTGGAGGTCGCAAACCATGAAAACTGGCGATGTCCATGTGCAGCCAAAACCTTTGGTTTTCATAATGGAGTACTAGTGGTGAAATTCTCAAAACCAAAGGTCAAAACTTCGATGGAGATCCTGGATTGGTGTTTAATTGTATATTTCAAAGGATTCAGACCTCCAATTACCGAGTTCTGTGTTCATGTTGCTCAGGATTTTGGGTTGCAGAAAACTCCAGCTATAGAGCTTTTGTCCACAAAGACAATCCTCATCAGATGCTTCTCGGAAGCAAATTTCATGAAGGTTAGGACTCGAGATAAGAGAAAGATAGGCTCAGCTACCTATGAGCTATCAAAGAGGAGCTACTCAGGTTCGGAAGAGGTAGGACCTCCAAAATTGGTGGTTTGAGTAAGATTGCCAAGTTTGCCTATACTTTTCTTCCATGAATCCATGCTGAAGATAATTGCTAATTCATTCGGTGAGTTTCTTAGAATTGATGATAGAACTGCTTGTTTAGTACACCCCCTATATGCTAGAATGTTCAAAGAAATTGGGGCTTCCCAGGTAATTTCGGATAAGATTTGGATCCAAATAGATGGACAAGAGGGATTTTGGCAGCCAATGCAACTAGAAACCCTTCAGGAGTAGTGTGGGTATTGCCACAAATTTGGCCACTCTATTGACAGATGTAGAAAGAAAAAAAATGATACAACTGTTGCAAAAAGAATACATGCCTGAGAACATGAAGGAGAAGGATAAGAGACGTGTAGTAGTGGAAAGCTCTCTAACAAACCCAGAGTCTAGTCCTGAAAAAAGTTTGGAGGTGGTGAGGGAATTAGAGAAGGCATATGAGGACATTACTGCCCATGATGAATTTACAGAATCAATGGAAGTGGCCTCAACGCCTGGAAAAACAGAGAAAAAGATAAAAAGAGCTAGAAGATTTTCAAGAAGGGGGATATGGTTTATCTAAAGATCAGAGAAATTTTTTGAAGAAATGAAAGGCTTCCTAAATAAAAGAAAGCAGAAGAAGTACAAGACTTGAAGATAAGAGAAATAGGTAGGAGGAGGGACTTCCAGCAACATGCTAAAATTATTATGCTGGAATATAAGAGGTGTGGGGGCCTCTAAGAAACTATCACATCTGAAACACTGTAGGAAAATAAATTCATATGATTTGTGTTGTATCTTGGAACCAAGATGGGGAGTAGAGAAACTTTACGAGTTCGCACATAAACTGAAGTTTGATGGCTATACTCACAGAAGTTTGACTAACACTCATATTTGGATCTTGTGGAATTAGGGAATAAAAGTAACAATAGTAAATGATATGGAATACGTCATATCAACCCTAATTGAGCACCCCACTTTGGGGGTTTTCTATTGGGACTTTGTTTATGGTAAATGTGATATGGAAGAGAGGAAGAGTCTATGGGAATACCTGTTACAATTTAAACACAATTCAAGGGTGCATTTCTTGGTGGTGGGGGAGTTTAACTACTATGTTCATGCGGAGGAAAAATTGGGAAGCTCTCATCATAACTGGAGTTCCATGACTTATTTCTCTAAATGGATCTCAAATGCGGGTCTGGTGGATGCAGGATTTACGGGTAGTAGATGTACTTGGTGCAATCAACAGAGTGAACAAAGCAGGACATGGATTAGGCTAAACAGGGCGTTCTACAGCCCCAACTAGTCCATCCCTATAAAAGTGGAACACCTAAGCCAATCTGTCACAGATCACAATCCATTGTTGATTACGTTAGGGCCGCAAACCATGCGTAAATCCCAATTTATATATAAGAGTATATGGACAAGGCATGAAGGCTTCTCCTCATTTGTGGAAGAAAGATTGTGTGGACAGGACAAAAGAGATAACCCCTACCGGAGATTCCACTAAAAACTAAAAAATCTTCAGCAAGAGTTAATAGGATGGAACTGGGAAGTCTTTGGGGACGTTAAACAAGCCATACATAGAGAAAAGGATGAAGTTCAAGCTGCAGTGGAGCTGTAAAATAAACTCTCTCTGGAAGCTCTGAATAATTTGAGCAAGGCAAGAAATAACTTCAATGAATGTGTTCTACGGGAGGAAATACTCCTAAGAGAGCAAGCTAGATAAATTTGGCTCCAAGTGTGGGATAGAAACTCACATTTTTCCATCAAAATAAAAGCTCAGCAATCCCAATTCAATCTCACCCAACAGGATGACACTTTGATAGAGGATAAAAATCACATTCAGGAAGTAGCTGAGGAATATTTTCAAGAGATACTTTCTTCCTCCCCCCACACTGCTCCTGAAAAATTATGTTATATTTTAGGGCAGAAAGTGAACACTCAACAAAATAAAGAAATGGAACGAATCCCAGGAGAGAAGAAAGTTGGGGATACAATGTTTAGTTCAAACCAAGAAAGTGCCCCTAGATTGGATGGTTTCTCAAGGCATTTCTATAGAAGCTACTAGACATAGTGAAACATGATGTTGTTATTGTTGTTCAATGGTATTTCACTCATAAATCTCATCCTAAATGCGTTACCAGCACTCTGATGATCCTAGTGCCAAAATGACAGCCCCCACGAAGTTCACAGACCTTAGGCCAATCGACTTGTGTAGTTTTTTGTACAAGATTATTGCAAAGATCTTGGCGGATAGACTTGCAAAGCTACTGCCTAATGCAGTGGAAAAGGAACAATACAGATTCATCAAAGGAAGGAGTGTCCAGGAAAGTATAATTCTTGCTACGAAACTACTTGAGCACCTGGAAGATAAATGTAGAGGGGGAAATGTAGTTTGGAAATTGGTTATAGCCAAAGCTTACGATAGAATATGATGAGATTTCATTGTTACCGCCTTAAGGGGTTATGGATTTTATGAAGGAGTAATTCAGCTCATTCTTCCCTGTTTAAACAATTGTTGGTATACAATTCAGCTCAATGGAGAAAAGTTTGGATTCTTCAAATCAAGCAGAGGAGTTAGACAGGGGGGTTCATTATCCCCTGCTCTTGTTATGTTGGCCCAGAATGTATTGAACTACCACTTTAAGAGGGGAATTTTGGTAAGAGAAATAGGAAGATATCATGCTAAGGGACATTCAACGACTATCTCCCACATCATGTATGTGGATGATACCATCGTGTTCAACAATGGAAGCAAAAGGAGCATCCAGAACTTGAAAAACTTGCTACACAAATATGAGTAAAGCTCAAGTCAACAAATATCCCTTAATAAGAGCTCTCTGCTACTGACAGGACGTATGAAAAAAGAGAGACAAAATCAAATTGCTAGCTGCCTGGCCACCCCAGTGGGATGTTTACTGTTTAAATATCAGGGAGTCCTTATTTTTAGGGGCATTTGGCAGAAGAGTTACTTTATGGAGCTGATAAACAAGGTGAAAAAGAAACTAGAAGGCTGGAAGAGTAAGATGTTATCAATTGGAGGTAAATTGACATTAATTCCAAGTGTTCTTGCCTTAGTCCCCCTTCTTGTCATGGCTGCAATTGCTGTCCCAAATTTAGTGATTCATTAGGTGCAGCGGTTGTGCACAAATTTCTTCTGGAATAGCAAAAATGACATGAGAGATCACTAGGTTCAATGGAGACAGCTAAGGTATCCCATATCAGAAGGTGGTCTTGGGATAAAAGATTTTGAAGATCAAATTACAGCTCTGCATGCAAAAATAGCTTGGAATTATGTAGAAGACACCTCACTTTGGGCAACGTTCATGAGATCAAGATTTGGACATCCTATAGAGCTGGTAGGACACAACCAAAGGCGGTCAAAGTCTGAAAGAAGAACACAGAAATCATCCCTCAAATAATTAATAACTCCAGCTAGATGATTGGTGAAGGCAAAATCTAATGATGGAAGGATACATGGTTCCAAAATTCCCCCATCACTATCATCTGTTTGGA
Organism: Monsonia emarginata; assembly: GCA_036897685.1. Taxonomy (NCBI): domain Eukaryota; kingdom Viridiplantae; phylum Streptophyta; class Magnoliopsida; order Geraniales; family Geraniaceae; genus Monsonia; species Monsonia emarginata. The sequence goes on along the minus strand of JAYMSY010000058.1, from coordinate 11,820 downwards.
GAAAAATAAGGGAATTATATCATCTGTTTGAAGTAAAGAGAAGCTATAAAAATAGAGATCTGCAAATTATTAAGGCTCTAGGCATGAATCATCATGTACAACACAAGAAGGTGGGAGTATAGGTTCAATGGCTACCTCCCAGAGAGGGACACCACAAGTTAAATTTTTATGGGGCTAGTAGAACTAACCAAGTTGTAGTTAAAGGAGTCGTTTGAGACAGACAAGGTACTATGATAATGGCCTACACAATATACTTTGGAGAGGGTACCAATAATCTTGTACAATTTGGACAGGCTAAATAGTATAGGGAAGGAAGTATAGAGTCCCTAGAAAAAATGTATAGGTCCTGCATACATAATATAGAGTCATGTGATATAGGTTGCATTTCCTTTAGTGAGGTAAGACATATAAGCCCCTCGCTCTTGTATATCGATTTTGATTTTGAGATTAATAAAACTGCTAGGGGTCCATGCCAAACCCCCCACCATCTCGGGTGACTTTCCCTTACAAAAAAGAAAGAAATAGAGCACTAGCCCAGTTATGTGATGATCTACATTCGTGAGTAATGTATGGTACTGTCGGAAGAGTATGTGAAACCTGAATTGAGTCGACTGTGTGCGGAGTCAAAATTGGTTGAATAATTAAGCTATCAACTTGCACAAGTTGGATTCTCTGACTTCTTGAGCTGCTCTGCTCTCTTGTTTTCTTCGCTTCACATTGCTTACCACCCATCATACCAATCCATCTCTCCACAGCATGGGCTTAACATAAATTCTTTAAACAAGAAAATAAGGCTATAAATTAAAGCACGGTACCAGAACCAGACCCAGCCCTCCATTAATTTTCAAAAACACACACACATGGCTAAACTTCTTTCAATTTCATGGGCTCTAATCGCTTTTGTGCTACTTTTCATTCTTTTTTCCACCGGTACGCTACACTAGTAAATAGTGCAATAATTATTTTAATTTCTTGTGTTTTGATTTCCAATGATTTAATTTCATATACTGATCATGATGTGTGTATGTCATTGTTGCGGAATGGATGATGCAGAGATGGAGGTGGAAGCAAAAATATGCGAGAGGCGGAGCAAAACATGGTCTGGGTTTTGCGGCAACTCAGGCAACTGTGATCGTCAGTGCAAGAACTGGGAAGCTGCTTCTCATGGAGCCTGCCACGCTCAATTCCCCGGATTTGCATGTTTTTGTTACTTCAATTGTTAATTTCAACTTCCAAATATGCTTTATTTAATGTACTAAGAATATGTAATGCATGAAATAAATCATGAGTGGCATAGGTGAATTACTTTTTGAATTAGAGGGTGTGATATTACCAGAATCATGTATGCATGATTTGGTTTACCAAAAAATCAGAATTTATGCATGACCACAACATCACTGGCTTCAAATAGCCATACCATTGCTTCAAAATACACACACAGTGAGTGATTATCACAAATCATGCAATATTGCTTCCAAAATTCACACTCAATTTGCTTGCAACAAACCATTGCTATATAAATATCTATCTACTCTACTAGCACCAGTGAGTTAGACTCAAAACATTTTGAGGAGATCAATATTCAATAATACATACTATCGGAGAAATCAATTCAAGGCTATGTCTAATCGGCAGCCGTTCATTGTGGAGGTACAAGGCGGAGAGGTGAACCCTGTCATTCACTTGGACTCTGTTCATGACACTGTTTTCTATCTGAAAGAACTCCTTGAGGCCACGATGAGCATTCCAACTGCCAGGCAAACTCTTTGGACTGCGCAGAACGTGGAGATGATGGATCACAAGACCTTTTTTGACTATGGAAGTACTTGTGTTGTTCGCCTTGAGATCGACCCTCCTCAAGAAGATGTTATCCATCAAATCAAAGTTGTGAAAGACTCTGACTCTGATCTTGTGCATGAATGTGGGGTGAGAGACAATGATACAGTGTTGCAGCTCAAGAGAAGGATTGAAGGGACTTTTGGAGCCAAGGCGGAAGACATGACACTGTTGCGCGCGGGTAAGGAAATGAAGGATGCTTTGGCCTTGTCCAAGTATTATATGTATAATGGGGCCAAGCTTACTGTTCGGATCTCCAAGAAAGCTGAGACTGCTTCTACTTCTACTTAGATTGGATCGGTTGGCTGCTTAATATATCTATCTATTACTACTAGTGATAGTGATAACAGAATAATAACATTTAAGATATGTCCTAGTTAAGTCCCAATAAATATAGGAATAAGATGAGTAATTAAGAAGGTTTGGATATTGAAAATTTGCAATTGAAAAAGATGTGATTTAATTTTTTAGTAGCTCTCAACGTAACAAATCTGATTTGTTTATCAAATGAAAATCAGCCTGAAAATGATTATCAAACTCTCTCGTTAAAACCTGACTATAAAATTTGTACACAAATATCAATCAAAATTGTCCTTTAATTATTCCTAGCTTATATACAGAATAATTCACGGAATAGTAATTTTCAAGACAGATGCAATAATTATGTATCAATATTGATTAGGATTTGGAATACACCATCTAATGTTGTACCAGAACAAGTAAATAAGCTTAAATTGTTTTAATCTGTTATGTTGATGAAGTCAAGCTCCTACACATGCTCGAATCCAGAACCCATTTCGTTTTTTTCTTTCTCCTATTGAATTTTGTTGTCAAAAAGCTCAGCGCCTGTGTCTCATTTGGTCAGCATGGAAGCTATTTGCACCATAGGCATTTGTTTTAATTTCTTCAACAATTCTAACTCAAGGCATGCTTATTTGGTCAGAGAACAGATGACAAACCTGAAAATTTTATGACTTATGATCTGTTTCACAGCCAAATATCAAAATATGCATGACATAAAAAATAAAAAAAACCGACTTGGGACGTCTTGAAATATTCACACTTTCTGCATTTCAAAATGTATATAGAGTGATTACTATCAATCATGCAATGCACCAAAATTTGCATGCCATATTAATTTTTAAATCTGTAGTACTTATCAGTGGTTACTTACATTTGAGCTGAAACATCATATTCTGCGATCTGGCAAAAAGAAACAGTCATGTCTTCAAAGAAGTCATATAGTGTAGTGATAAAAGGTGGAGAGATAACACCGGTGATTAAATTACCATCTTCTGATTCCACAATATTGAATCTGAAAGAACACATCGAGGGCAAGTTGGGGATTCAAATTGCTCGACAGACTCTGTGGACTCCAGAAAACGTGAAGATGGAAGATGCCAAGACCATTGCTGATTATGGTCCTATATCTGCCGTTCGCCTCCACATCCAACCTGCTCAATCCCAAGATGTTACGTTTACAGTGGTAGTTTTTACTGACAGTAATGCTGATGTTGTGCATGAATTTGGTGTCAAAGAAAGTGATACTGTGATGGAGCTGAAGAGGAAAATGGAAGGGGCGTTTAAAGTGAAGGCCATAGATATGACACTGTGGTGCGGGACCAACGAAATGAAGGATGAATTGGCCTTGTCCAAGTACTATATTGGTGCCCACCGGAGCAGACTTGCTCTCAAAATCACCAATAAACCTGGAGAAACCATTCACTAGTACATAGGTTTCATATTATTAGTAATTTATGTGGAAGATTTAGAATATGTACAAGTTATTGTCATTTGAAACAGTGGCCATTAAGATTTCTCTGCACATGTAAGCAGACTCAAGATACTGCATGTGATTGCACTAATATGATAACAAAATTGGATCAAAACACACTTGAAACATTAAATTAAAACAAAATATATACTCGAGAGGACTAAAATAGAACAAAATTAATACTATTAAGAGTCTCGTAAGTTCGTGATTCACTCTTGCAAAAAAAATCTAGGACTGTGGCAAGGGGTATAATAGGCCTGTTTTACCTCAAAGGCCCACAAAGTTCAGGCTACCTTACAAATAGTACGTGCGTATGATGAGAATGACAGCTCAATTGTGCAGTCAAAACTTCAAAAAAAAAAAAAAAAATCTCTCTACGCAATATTTTGAGGAACAGAGTTGTTTGTTTGTTGCGGTGCCGGTGAGGATGGCTCTCTGGGTTCAGAAACTTCCATCAGTTTTCCTGTTTTAAGGTTTTAGATTCATTGCGTCTTTCTCAATTCCCAATTTTCAATATTTCCCACATTCTCGCTTTTCTGTTAATTCTCTAACCACTGACCTCCTCTTTGCCTCATTATATTTTATTTTCTTTCAATTTGGATTGTTTTCTCATCTGGCTATTTGTAATTTTCTTTGCTGCTTTCACTCATAGTCTTAGTAATAATCAGTTTTGTTCAATGATTGTAACATTCTCCTTTTGTTTTGTTTGTAGGTCAAGTAAAAATTCATATTCTGGGTTGGCTTAGCAATGGACATGGAGTGCCCAACCTTGAAGGCCAATGCCCAAACCATTGGATTGAACAAAGCAGGTGTGGGGTCCAAGAGGCCTCTGGGGATTCACTTGAGGAACAACCTCAGAACTCATGCCAGGATTAGGAATATCACACATCCTATTTCTTCTGTCCTCACTTCAGATGTCAACAATGACACTATGGTAAGTGCCATTTTCATTTTCATTTTCATTATATCTGCTTGTTTTGTGCCTATTTACCACTTGATTTCCATTTCAAATTGTGATGCTAGGCTTTTCCATCACAAATGTTTGAGACCCCCAAAGCACATCCGGACAATGTAGCTTCCATCATATTAGGCGGCGGTGCTGGGACACGCCTATATCCTCTTACCAGCAGAAGAGCCAAGCCAGCGGTAACCACTCAACTCTCAACTCATCTTCTGCTGTTGGTTTTTCATATTGTTATTTTTGGTGATTGAGACGTTATGTTATTGCCATTGTTGAACATGAAAAAAATGCATCCTTATTTACCTTCCGAGTTTATATTACGCAGGTCCCAATTGGAGGCTGTTACCGACTTATTGATATTCCAATGAGTAACTGCATCAACAGTGGCCTAAAAAAGATCTTTATCTTAACACAATACAACTCCTTTTCCCTCAACAGGCATCTTGCCCGCACCTATAATTTTGGAAATGGTGTCAATTTCGGAGATGGATTCGTAGAGGTTAGATAGTTTTCCCTATATAATTACATCATGCATCAAAGCTAGTTAATTTTCATTGGATTTTGGCTGCTACCCAGACACCAGGAGAAACAGGAAAGAGGTGGTTCCAAGGAACAGCTGATGCTGTGAGGCAATTTATATGGCTTTTTGAGGTAAGTGCAGGCAGTTTTATACATAATTGGAAACCTTCGGCTTGTAATTGATTTAGAAGGCCTTTGTGAATTTCTGCAGGATGCAAAGAACAAGAATGTTGAGCACATACTGATCTTGTCTGGTGATCATCTTTACCGGATGGACTACATGGACTTTGTACAGGTACTTGCCAATTATTTAGATACTGTTTAGCATTTCGTTACCCATTTCATAAATCCTGTTCATTCATCGAAGCTGTAACTGTGCTTGCAGAGGCACATTGACACAAATGCTGATATTACAGTTTCATGTGTGCCCATGAATGATAGGTATGACCGTTTTACTTTTCTGTAACATTGTAATGATACAAGCTTGTAGCATAGAAATTTCATGTACAATGGGTGTGTGTGTCATGGTGAATGTGTGTCATTACGCGCGGTGAAAGTATGGAACATCACATTGTCTTGCAAATGATCACCTGGTTCTAATAGGCGTAGAATAACTATATAATGGATAATTCCTGTCAATGGATACATAGCTGTGTAGTTATACATGTCACAAACTTAGTCTTTGTTTCAATTTATTGCAGCCGGGCATCAGACTACGGACTGATGGAGATTGACAGCAGAGGACGTGTCATCCAATTTGCGGAGAAACCAAAGGGCCCCAACCTGAGAGCCATGGTAAATTCTTGCCTACTTGTGTTGCTTGAGTACATAATTACTTCAGTTCTTATTCCCAATGGCATATAATAGCTTTTTTTTATCCAACTTATGATGCTAAATGGCAAATTTCCTCAACAGCAAGTTGATACTTCTATTCTAGGAGTACCTGAGGAACTTGTAGCAAAATATCCTTACATTGCATCAATGGGTGTTTACGTATTTAGAACTGATGTCCTACTGAAGCTTTTGAGATGGAGCTACCCTTTATGCAACGACTTTGGCTCTGAAATAATCCCGGCAGCAGTGAAAGAGCATAATGTTCAAGTGAGGGCAGCTTGTAACTTGAAGTTCCATTTCCTTTGCCCCCTCACTGGAGTGAGGCTCTAAATTGTTCACTTATGTTCTGACTTGTTCGAGTGCTTCTCGATCTTTCAGGCATTTTTATTTGAAGATTACTGGGAGGACATTGGAACAGTCAAATCTTTCTTTGATGCCAACTTGGCCCTCACAGAACAGGTCGGTGCTAAGAATTTTAGACAAGGCCTTCTTCATATCACTTTGAACAACCTGGAAATATTTGAGTACTAATCCATTTTTAATCGCTCTGAACAAAAACAAAAACTACTCATGTGATGCGATTAGAACTGGGTGAAAATGAAGTTCAGTAGCCAACAATATGATTGCTCCCTCCAGTGTTAAAGTTCATTATTAACTTAACACATTTTTCCATCCATGCAGGCCCCAAAGTTTGAATTGTCTGATCCAAATACCCCTTTCTTCACATCTCCAAGATTCCTGCCTCCTACAAAATTTGAAAAATGCAGGGTATGATGGCGACCTTGTGCCAGTTTATTGAGTAAATTTTTGGTTCTGAAATCTCATGGAAAATATGGATTAGGCAGATTATGGACGCTATAGTATCACATGGTTGCTTCTTACGGGAATGTAGTGTTGAGCACTCTATTGTGGGTATTCGGTCGCGTTTGGAGTATGGCGTTGAACTCAAGGTAATACAAATTGCAGTATAAACTGGCTTTTTCAATAGTACAAATTATTATTGGTGACGGGGAAATTTCTTTTGCAGGATACTATGATGATGGGTGCAGACTTCTATCAAACGAAGGCTGAAATTGCTTCTCAGCTTGCAGTGGGAAAGGTTCCAGTTGGAGTCGGACCAAACACCAAGATCAAGTGAGATTTTGATTCAACAAGTATTTGTTTTCTTTCAAAATTACATGCATCCAAGGAGTACACAATGCATGCAAAAGAATGCCTTAAGTCAATAAGCTAGCTGATATTTTATGTTTATCTTCTTTTCAAGGAATTGCATTATTGACAAGAATGCCAGAATCGGAAGAGATGTGATCATCACAAATAGTGATGTAAGTATAACCTAGAAGATCCACATTACTTGACAAACATGTGTTTTTATTGACTCTCATCTGTCATGCGTATTTAACTTGACAGGGAGTTGAAGAAGCAGAGAGGCCGGCAGAAGGATTTTACATTAGGTCTGGGATCACTGTCATCATGAAGAATGCCACGATCAAAGATGGAACAGTCATATAACAAGGTCTGACTCTTCTAGAAACTTCCTTTTTGATAGAGATAGAGAAGTAAACCAGTAATGCTTGTATATGTTAGGGACAAGGTCCTTCTACATGTGAGGGAGAATAGAATAGCTAGTTGGCACATAGTTCTAAATAAAGGGGTAGGGAATGCTTTGCTTATTTGTATTTTTGTCCATAACTTGTGTAATTTGACGAATAATAGTTTAAAGCTAGAAATCTTGATTTCTGGTGTAGAAGAATATTTCTAAATCGCATAATGATAACCAAAAACTACATGAGAAGTGACAGAGACCCCATGTAATAACCAGGAGGTCATTAACCCTAAACCCCCATGCTTATAGTAATTACCTATCGAAACAAAAATCTCAGCCTACTTGGCTAGTTGACCTCCTTGATAAAAAACCATGTTGAATTCCAAAACACATTCTCTTAGTTTCCTCGATCATGCCTGATCTCGTTGGCTCTCTTCAACTTGTCAATATTTCTCAGTCTAGCATACATTTTTCGAATCCGGTTAAGTCTCTGAGATTGTTGAGTTATGAGGTTTGCTGTAGAGTTGGAGGAGGTCTCTGTCAATATAACCTCATACCCATCTCGGAATGAGTCCATTCCTTCAGTCAGAAGTTGCCAGAACATGCCGCCAACTGCGGCGCCTCCCTGGCTAGCCGATGTATATATTGCTTGGTATATAGTATTAAACAACTGGTCTCTCTTGTTGGCATTGTATCCAGAACTTTTCCAGGACTTGCCGAACTCTGCAAAGAGAAGTGGCTTGTGCAGGATGTTCTGTGCATCTTGTATGTGATTGTTAATCCAATCACTCAAGAAAGAAAGCTGAGCCTCATCACTTGAGTCAGTTAACCTATATAGCATAAATCAATATTTTACTTGGTAATTATTATTGTTTGTATGTCAGGGAGTTTTTATAAGAGTCAATTTGAATGCATACCATTGATCAGGATATGAATGTACTGTGGCAAAATCGATTCCCGGTATCTGATTATTTGTGATGAAGTCAGTTCCAACGCGAAAGTTAGGGTTGTTTGGTTGTCTGTTTGAACTAGAATCACCATAGAAACCTTCTAAACCAACTTCAACCAAGTGCTTTCCATCAATTGACTTCAAGTAGGATGCCATTTCTCTTATCCATGCCTGTCAACCAAACACATAACTCTATTTGTTTTAAAATAAGTGTATATTTGACTATTTGTAAAAATTAAAGATTCTCACTTTTGTTCTTGACTTTCCAACATTTCCACATGTATCATGCCTACAACCTAACCCACTTATGAAGAGACACAAGTGGTAATTCACGATCTAACATAGAAGTTATTCAACTATTTTTAGAAATGTGACACTTATTTTGAAACGAAGGAAGTATTATGTAAAATGAAGTATATTTTGTGTTGGTAAACATAAACTTCCTTTTTCCTATTATTGGTGGCACAACTACCTATTCATTAATCAATATCTTTGAGGCTCTAGTCATGTGACTTTAGCTTTTACCTAACACAAATTGTGGGCCTAATAGATGCCTAATGTCACCACTCTACATCCTCAAGTGGAGGACAAATTTGTATAGAAATATTGGATTTGTGATTATGTAAGTCAATTTTTACTAACTCTACCTCTATTAAGATGGCCAATGGAAAACTTCAAACAAAGGATGGGCAATGGAGCTCAAATAAATGAAAGTTTTTTTTCTTCAAATATAAAGTGTATTTGGATGAATTTTAATGCAAAGTATGGAAAAGGATAGAGTTTTGAAAAATAGAAGTTCCTTGGGTGAGTTAATGCAATTCATGATTTGTTGAAAGCAACTTGTACCTGAGAAGTTACATGACAATTGTATTCACTTGTAGCAAGCATACGGCACATCCAAGAAAATGACTTCTTTCTTATCAAAAAGAAATTCTTAATCTTGAGAGTTTTTTTGTAATTAGGACTTAACTATACTAGTTAATTAAGCACCTGAACTTAAAAAAAGAACATAAGATAACCAAAGAAGGATCAATATAAACTGGTGTTCCAACGTTGGTGTAGTGGTCAATGTACTCTTTTAGCAACCTATTGGTTGTGAGTTCTTTTGTGCAATATCAAAAAAGAATACAGAAACCTGAATGGTGTTTCCAGAAGGATCAGAGGTGCATCTGGGCTCATTGATGAGCTCCCAAGCCATGATTGTTGGGTCATCTTTGTAAGCAATCCCAGTCAGGCTGTTCTTTCTTGTGAGAACAGTCTATTCACACACCAAAGAGAAATGAAAGAAAAGATGATCCATCATAATTAAACTTAAAGCTCACTAATTAGTGTTAAAACAAAACAGAGCAACATGAAGAGAGAGGAAGAAGAATTAGAATTAAGTGAAGCAAGGTTTTGGGGTGACCTTGACATGGTTTTTGTAGAATCCTTTGACAACAGAGTTGGTGAAGAAATCATCCTCAGACGTCAAGGACTGGCCCTCACTCCTACCCCACTCCACATACTGTTTCTTCCCTCCAAAGTCCTCATAGTTATTCACCAGGCTCAGCACCAGCCTCATCCCATTCTTTTTAGCTTCAGACACCACAAAATCCAACCCCTAATCCAAATCAAAGCCATAAATAAACCAGACCATTACATGAAACAAAGAAAAGGGTTGATTAGTAGTAATTAAACAAATTAAGAACCTGGAAAGTGTGTTCATTGTAGGAGCCAGGAGAGGACTGGAGGGGCATATAGTGATTAGGACCATCATTGAAAGCCCAAGTTCTGGCAAGAGTGAGGCCATGGGTTGAAGCTTGTTGGAAGGCTGAAGAGACCTTGTCTCTCTGGGAAGGGTCAGAGGCTAAGATCATTAACCAGTAGGCATTGAACCCATTTGCATAGTATGGGCTTCCATTCAGAATCAGCTGCACTCCTCTGGTCTGCACAAACCCACCATTATCATCATCAGCTCTGATTTGGGTCAAAATTGATCCTCTCTGGCTCAGAGCAAAAACCCAGAAAACCAAACCCCAAAAATGCATCTTCGTCTTCATCTTTGGTTCTCTCTCAGTGAATCTGCTGTGACTCTGTTTCTATATATAGTAGTGAACCCAAATACCCAATGTTGCCGCTTGATGTGTACGGCCATTTCCTGGTGTTAGTTTTTTCTTTTAATTAAAAAGAAATGAGTTGATAGAGAGCGACCAGTGTCTACACAGAACACATGACAACGTTGTGGCCGCCCATTTTGATGACCATCATAATTACACAACATGAATTTTTATTTTGTGCTATTTTTTTTTTTCCTGAGGCTGTGAAACAGAGGACTCCACTGTCCACAACTCTACATGTAGATAGCATAGTCTAGACTATACATTATAGTTTTTGTTTGTTTATTTAGAGGCTGATACGGGCATGTAGCTCGAATGCATGTGATATTTTATGTACCCGAGTTATTACGAGTTGGTAGATAGAGTAGATTAGAGAGTTAGAGGTATGTGATTCGCTACATGTACATAGTTGAAAAGTGAATTTAAAATTAGATCGCGTGGTTCACAACATGTCGCGTGTGTTACGTATGATTGTGAATTGACGTTACATAAACTGAATGTGCAAATTGTTCTCGTTTTATTTTATCCCTCTTGAGATCCGTGAACAAAAAAATTTTAAAAAATTAGGGGGCGTGGCCCCCACCAGCCCCCTTCTCTCTGTCGTTGGGTATGACATTCTTCTCCATTATTTTATTGAGAGTTACAACCAAATAGTTGTATAATAAAATTTTATTTTAGAAAATATTAGTTAGAATTAAATATTCTAACACCCGACAAACAAAATTGACACCAGATATAAAAATAATCATTATATATATAATGTTTCGTTGTAAACCTTAGACTTTGGTCCGCTCTTGGACATTGTATATGTTTTGGGATAAGGCTTTATATACGATAAAAAAATATGTGTAGATCAATTTTAGCTTAAATTGAAGGATAATAATAACAAGTGTACTTTCCTCGATTCCAATATACTTGCTCTCGGCTACGACCCCACCAAAATCAGTTCTTTGAACTCTCAATGGTATTTTTGCGGACTTTTTCTGGAACTCTAGGGAAGAATCTCGGTGTCACTGGGTTTCTTGGTCGGTCATATGTACGACCAAGAGGCTTGGTGGTCTAGGAATTAATGATATAACAGGATTTCATGAGTCACCGATTGTGAAATTAGCTTGGAAGTACATAGGCAAGGAGGGCCTTTGGGCTAGCTTCATGAACAGTAGATTTGGTCTGACAATTTTTGTTGAACATTCGCGCTCAGGCTCCAGGTTATGGAGGAAGGTGAGCTCTATTATTCCATCTCTGATCCCGAATTCGAGCTGGCTGATTGGCTATGGTGCGATTTCGGTTTGGAAGGATTTCTGG
>JAYMSY010000057.1:0-17467 GCA_036897685.1 Monsonia emarginata | reverse complement strand
TCTGAATATCAGACTCTCTCTCTCATGTGTTCAACAGTAGACCCCACTATCTGATGGGCACAGAATTAAGGGTCAGTGATTAATGGCTCTTCTTTTGGGAGCTTATGTTGTGGTGACCCAAAAAATTCTATGAACTATGTACCTATTGTCTTTGCGGATCCTTCTCTTCTCTGCAACACAATTCACAGGTTGGCTCTTTTGCCTGTTGTTTTGGCAAAATGAGGGACTTGTGTATCTTGGGGTCTACTACTTTAGGAAGATATGAAGATGAGATCATCTTGCCATGAGAGGGTTTGGAGTAAGTGGTAATCCTAGTAAGGGGAGTGTCAAAAATTTATGGTGGACCATACAAAACACTTTGTGGGTGCATAAAATTAGTATTTTATACACAGCCATGAGTGCAATTATTGACACTATAGTAGTCTAATTTGTTTGACCTGTGTTGTGTATGATCTTATGCAGATCTTCAGATCAGTGTCAAACATGGCGGTTTGTTCTGTTAGACAATGAAGGGTAGTGACTAATGACATGACCCACAAAAGGGTTTACAGGCAAATGCACAAATAAACCAACTTAACTAACAAAGTAAGTAACTTCTACCAATTAACACACAATGTGAAGATAAAAGAAACAATTATGCAGAAACGAAGGAATTAATTAATTAACAATGGACATACCAGGCGCAATGTAGCCGTAAGACCCTGCAATTGCTGACATGCACTCGGATGCTCCACCGTCCACCAAGAACTTGGCCAGCCCGAAATCTGCAACATGTGCTTCAAAGCTTGAATTTAACAAAATGTTGTTTGATTTCACGTCTCTGTGGACAATGAGAGGAGAGCAATCATGGTGGAGATAGCAGAGTCCTTTAGCAGCTTCTGTAGCAATCTTGTACCTCAAATTCCATCCCAAGAATGCACCTTTTTTGCCATGCAATGCTTCTCCTAAGCTCCCATTTCTCATGTACTCATAGACAAGAAGATTGGTCTCCTTGTTGGAGCAAAATGCAAGCAACCTGACAATGTTCCTGTGTCTAATGTTGCCTAGAGTCTGAATCTCTGCTCTGAAGCCATGGTCATGGCTGTTGTTTCCGAACCCAAGAAGCTTTTTCACTGCAATTTCAACCCCATTTGGGGTCTTGCCATGGTAAACGATTCCTGATCCTCCCCTGCCTATGACATTACCATCTTTCACGCATTCAAGGATGTCTGAAACTGTGAAATCCAGTTTCTGGAATGCTGTCATCTTCCAAGAATTGGGGCCGTTTCTTTTGAAAGACTTGGCCTTGATAATGGCAGCAGCAGCAAAAACCAATGAGCATATTAGCAGGGCAAGAGCAAAGATTAGCTTGAAATCTCCTGGGGCCTTTCTGGGTGTTCTTGTGATTGTGCTCAGATTGCAAGGATTGTTCAGGAGAGGACCGCAGAGCTGAGGATTACCCGCGAAGGAGGAGGCGTTGAAAAAGGCAAATTGGCCGGATTCCGGAAGCTTCCCGGAGAAATCATTGAAGGAGAAATCAGCTATTGTCAGGCTCTTCATGGTTCCAATTGATCTGGGTATGGTCAGGTTCAAGTGGTTTCTTGATACATTCAGGTAATTCAGGATTCGGATGTTGGAAATTTCAGGTGGGATTGAGCCAGAGAGGTTGTTCTGGCTCAGGTCAAGGTAGGTGAGATGGTCACAGTTTCCGATTTCGGGCGGAAGCTCGCTGGAAAGAGAGTTGTGGCTGAGGTCAAGCTTCAGTACCTGCTGAAGCTCTCCTATAGAAGGTGGTATTGGACCTGAGAACTGGTTTCCACTAAGCAGAAGGATTTGGATTGAAGAGAAATTTGAGAGTGAAAATGGCAAAGAACCAGAGAGCATATTGTTGGAGAGATTAAGCTGGCCTAGTTTCACAGGTTTGGATGAGCTATTGCCATTTTCGGACAGGGTTCCTGATAGATAATTGTTCTGCAACTCTGCTAAATTGAGTTCAGGCAAGTAAATGAACCCATTTGGGATGCTACCATTCAAGTAGTTCTCACCTAACCTCGCTCTTGTAAGGCTAAAACACGTCCCCAACCCTTCTGGGATCGGCCCAAAAAGGAAATTTTTCAACAGAATTAATACTCTCAACTGTTTTGTAGAACACAAGTTAGGAGGAATAGTACCAGTAAGCTTGTTGGAGGACAAGTCCAGCACCTGAAGCTTCCCATTCTGGCCGAGACTATCCGGAATGGTGCCTGTGAAGTTGTTCATCCACAGTCCCAGAGTTTCCAAATTTGGCAAGTCACCAACATAGTCAGGAATAGAGCCGTGAAGCCTGTTCATGAACAGGTTGAAGAGCTTGAGCTGCTTGAGGTTGCTGAACTCATTCGGGATTTCTCCAGTGAGCGCATTGTTGGAGAGGTCAAGATTCACCAGGTTTGTGAGGTTGCCAAGTTGCTTTGGAATGGGGCCAGAGAGGAGATTAATGTGCAAATAGAGTGTGTCCATTGCCTTCAAATTTCCCAGCTCCGGCGGAATCTGACCGTCCAATTCACAGCTAGAAAGATCCATGTGCACCATGTTCACCAAGTTGCCAAATTCTGCTGGAATGCCACCTTCAAAAACATTGTAATAGCCCAAGTATAGCTCTCTCAGGTTAGTGAGATTGCCTAACTCGCAGGGGATTTTCCCCTGAAGGTCATTTCCTGCCAGTGACAAGTACTCCAGGTTGACTAAACTTCCATAGCTCTTCGGGATTGTGCCAGAGAAGTAATTGCCGCCTAGGTCCAAGTACCTGAGCTTCTTCAGTCCCAGAACCCCAAGAGGAAGTGTAGCTGTGAAATTGTTGTTGTAAGCATCAAAAACTTCCAAGTTTGCCAAATTTGAGTAGTTCCAGTCCAAGCTGCCACTGAACTGGTTGTTGGAGATGTTAAGTGACTGGAGAGCACTCAAATTTGAAATCTCAATTGTGCCGGTGAAGTTGTTTCCTGCAAGAGAGAGGTGAGTGAGCTGATCAAGCCTCAGAATTTGAGGTGAAACAGAGCCGTAGAGGTTCATGTCTGTTAAGTCAACCGAAACAACTCGTTCCTGGGAGCATTGAATTCCAGCCCAAGAACAAACTGAGCTAGGACTCGAGGAATTCCAAGAGCTCAAGACCGGATTGGGGAACCCGAAACCTCGTTTGAGCTCAACCAGGACATGAAAATCACTGAGCAAAGAAGATGACCAAGAGGAACCAAGAAGAGAGAAGAGTAGTGTCAAAACAAAGAAACAGACCATGGTTTGTTTTTTTGGTTTCTTGGAATGGTTTATTTTTCAAGGAAATTGAGTTTGGAAGTATTTGAAGGAAAGAAGAGCGGGTTTAAGAACTTGGGTCGGAATGGATTTTCCAGAAAAGGAATGGAAAGTGAAAGGAATCTGGGAAACTTCAAGTGAGCATAGGCTTAAGGAATCAAACATCTTAACAGAAAGAAAGAGTCTTCAAATACAAGGAAGAAGCTAAGCCTCTCCTTTTGTTTTTCTTCTCTTAGGTTTCTTTTTCTCTCAAACTAGAAGAGAAGAAGAGAGCAGAGAGAGCCTGAAAATTTTACTGCTAAAAATGGTTAGGTGGTTTATGCATATATATCTCTACATGTTAGGCTTATTTAGGCAAAGCTAAGAGAAGGAAATGGCAGGAAAAAGGGAAGGTTTCTTGGTTTTCTCTGTTTTTTTATTGATTTTCCCCCTAGTTTGTGTTGAAATGAAAATAAAACATAAAAAAGCCGTTGTATAACAGAAATTTAAAGTTTAGATTAGAGGAGCAAAAGTAAAGGTGATGCCCTGTACCTTTATTCATATGACAAAAATGCCCTTTAGCTTTAATCAATCAAAGGGTGCTCTTTCCTTGCTTTGAATGAGAGATGATGGAATTGCACTTTCAGTAGCTGGAAATGCCCATATTGTCCTGTCACATTTTCATTAGTTACAGTCACATTATGTACATCCTTAATTTCCAGAGACTACATATAACCTTGAAATAAGAATAAAAATTAACAATTCATGCCATTTACTCAAAATGTAGGTTTCACATGCAAGACAGACTTCTCTTGAAGAGAGATGTTGTCTACTATGGTAAATTTTTCACCAGTCCAAAGTACACAACAGTAAAGACCTAGGTCAACTTTATCAGCCCAAATGCATTACAGTAAAAAAAAAGAGATATATATATTATATTTCTGATATTTGCCAATATCAAATTAAAGTATGACAAAATAGTAAAAAAATCATACAAATACCTTGGCTTGCTGTTCATGGATGAGGACCCAGGGGAATTATTTATAATATGTTCAGCAGTCATCATAATCCTTATACAATTCTCTAATATTTCATGACACTCTATGGGTAAGCACCACTCATGTCCCTCAACCATTGGTTAGTCCATTTCCTGGATTATTTTTCTATTCCAATGCAGGATCTAAAATGCCATGATGGATTTTCAAATTTTCGTATATATTAATATAATTAGTTATATATACACAAGAATTGATATTTAACTTCTTACTCATGAACTTGGGCTGGAAACATGTGCCTGCAGCTGCAAGAAGCAGAGGTGTGTAAGAAGTAAAAGACGATGATTATTAATATATCATTACTTCTGTTGTTTTGAATGATCATAATATAATTATGTTGTATCCATAGGTTGCATGGAAGAAGGAACCAGGCAAGCTTTTTTCATATTTATTTATGTTTTCTCCCTTTAGCTTTATTCCATCTCCTTCCTTGCCCTACAGGATTGGGACCAACTCTCTATGTAAATGTAATGTGGGTGCACTTGACACTTGAGCTTTATTAATAGAAGATGGAATAGTCTTAAAGAGAGGGCTTGAAAAGTAAAAGCAGATATAAATATATGTGTGTGTATACACAGATACAGTATTTGCTTTTGATCTTCCACTCCAGAAAAGAAAAATCCATGAAGCCCCCACTATTCACATGGAAAAGAGTGCTCTTGTATTAACTTGATGAACTCAATCACAGCCTCTCATCAAAAGGAAGATAAACAAATAAAAAGAGAGAAATAAATCCATGAAGCCTCATGCATGGGAAAGAGTGCTCTTGTATTAACATGAATCAGTTCTTGTGGGTTTTGGTCATGGAATAGAGTAGTTGGCTCCAATATATGCCCTCTCTCATGGACAAGGAGAAAATAGGGCAAGAGAGGGTGGCCTCTTGAAGTGTCTCTATCTGTCTTATTGGACAGATCTGCCCTTTTGAAGGGTCACTCTCTAGTGTGGCCTGGCTCTCTTATGGCTCAAAACCCTTTTGTGGTCAATCAAATATGGATTAGTGATCACTGATCACATACTTTGTGGGTTATTTTAGAAGACATGTCTTGTGCTCTAGGTCGAATCCAAGACGATAACACCTCAACTTTTCCTTTCTGCATATATACTATGGTGCTTAATTGCACAATCCAACAATATCCTTTAAACTGGTTTAAGGTTTCATACTAGACTAAGGCTAGACACACACACACATGTATACTCATATCTGTATTGTATCTTATTGGTTTGTTGTATTGAAGAAGCAAAAATAGCAACCCTATACATAAAGACACACCAATCCAAATGCTATGGGTCCTTTGTCATATTGCTAATGTCAGTACTCAGTATATCTATACCCTGTAGATTTTACATATAAATGTGTGTTCCATTTTTCCCATTAGGATTGTGGCTGGGTTTTCTTTCTCCTATTTTCCGCCCCTCTGATAGCTATAAATGATTATGACATAGATGTAGTAGTTTCACAAATATAAGCACTGAGCAGCAAAGAAAGTTGTTAGTGACTCATGCATGAATTTGTTTTCTAACATTTTGCAGTAATAGTACTCTAATAATGTGCTTTCAAAATATATTAACATTCAGATGATGAATAACATGCCCAGAGTTGTCTACGGCGGGTGGTAATTTCTGATTCTGGGTCTCTTAACTGTTATTAGTCTTAGAAATTATGGGGTTCTACCTATCAGTTATGCGAATTGCCCGGTCGATGAATGATGATAACATACCAAGAAGTTGATCAATTCTCATCAAAGATTATAGTTAAAGTCATAATAAGGGAAAATAAAAGGCAAGGCTGAAAAAAAAAGGTGGAAAATCAACAGAATAATAGATGACTTTCTATCACACTGAAACTATAGTGACCAAAAAGATAGAACCAGGTTCTCTATCTTTGCCAAGGAGTGAGAGCCAAAGACACTTTAATTTGCAAATGTGTCAAGGATAGTGTCACTCCTGACTGGCCACTGCATTATTGATGTAGGCTGAAACATATTTAATTTCTGCCTCTAACTCAGAAGTCAGAACTGATAATATACAGAGAACCAAGAACCATCTTAAATTTATAAGAATTGAATGGATGTAGCTATTAGGAATTATTTATTGTTTATGCCAAAACTTAGCAAACATATGCCTCAGGTTAGTGCTAGTGTTGCTTAGTGCTAACAGTAAAAAGATCAATCATAGAGGTTTTAGCAGGAAAAAAAGGGGAAAAAAGAAAAAAAAGTGTTAGTACTAAATGGCCTTAGCAAACATATTCATGGAAGGTCCATTGTCTAGTGGGTGTCTTTAGCCTTCCTCTCCCCTCAATGATATGCATTATGCAAGACATCATTGCTTTAATGAGGATATGTGATTGGAGAGGATTTGAACTGTCACCTTCAATGACAAGAGAAAAAAGTTTGAAGGTGCAAGATTTGCCCTTTCACCAAATGGGATTCTGGTACAGAGAGATCAGCTAGTCTCTTTTGTACTATAGTACACAAATCTGTAACCCAAACATCCAAATGCAAAACACTCATACCATATGGTTCCAAATATGAACCACACGGTAACTGGGTCGCGCGTAGAGCACAACCTCGAAAGCCATGGGCTACAGCAATGTGGCATCCAATGATTGGCAGGCACCATGCAGGAATGGTGAAATAAAAAGTTGGCATGATCAGATAGGAAGGCCAGTCTAAAAAGCTTACAGATTTGAACATGTTTCTGTAAAATACATGTATTGCTCTCACTACTCAGACAATAATAAAGCTAATCATACTTAATCACAACCTAGGCTTAATTAGTTTGGTCTGTCTGTGCCTTGCTAGGTGTGATCATTCTCTAGGATGTATAGAAGCTACTTTAAGGTAAAAACCTGTTAATTCAATGAAATAAAACCAATGCAATTACTGCTAGGCTGTTTTCATTGAAAAATATAATTAACAGGGTATTATAAAGAGGAGGGAGAAAAAAAAGATCAAATAGCAATCAAGTACATATCTTCTTTTAGAGTTGATTAACCTTCACCCATTAGCTAAGCAATGATTAAGGTTAATTAGTAAACTCTCCGTCAGCACATGTAATGCAACGTCAGAGACCATTAATGCAATTCATAGCCTCAAATACATGTAACTTTAATCTTCTTATTTTCAAATGAAGTGCTTACTTCTGCAGAACACCCCAGTTTGGGTAATTACTATCAAGAGTGATTTATCAAATGAAATTCAATATTAAAAGTACGATTTGCTTAAAAATTTTTAGGGTTATTGAAAGGAATAAATTCCAAAACAAGATATAAAAAAACTAAAGAAATAAAAAGGACCAATTCAAAAAATGAAAAGAGATGCAAAGGGCAACAGGGGTCCCTCCATATGAGAGGCTACGCTACTCTTCAGCTGATTAAGGGTAATGGGCAACATTATTAGTTTATTACTTTCATTTTTGTAATGAACAATGGGGTATTGAAGGCATAATTGCATTTTGACTAGGATGCTACAATTTGTGAAAAATAACTAGTGGTAATGAAAATATTTTGAATGAAGAGGAACGGTGTTTATTGTCTTTTTACTAGAGGACTGAAAAAAAAAGGGAAAAAGAAAAGATGAAAGAGAGCTTGACATGAGCTAATTGCAAAGACAATGTCTAAAGCACTTCATGCGTAACAACCTTTCAAATCTTTGGCAATTCCCCAAAGGGCTTTCTTCAAAGATTGCACCTCTTATTTACTTAAAGAACAAAGGAAGCATCATTGGAAGGAAGATGGACGGTCCTTGTTCTAATGCATCCGTTGCTAAAGGAAGAAAAAAAGAGGAGAAAACTAAAGTTGGACAGCAAAAAAGATATGAAAATAAATAACGCTTCAAAAGCTTGCGAACAAAGTATGTACATATATAAGCATCTCACATTTACCTTCTACTATTTTTGTAGTAGTTTTTATGTTTTAACAACAAACTCAAATTTTCAGAGTCCAGGAATAAGAGGCTAAAACCCTTTGTATCTTAATGTTTATTTCAGCACAAACTACTCAGCAGAGAGCCACCTAAGAGGAGTCACATAAAATTGAGAGAGCACACCTCCCTAGTATGATAGCAGTGACTAGTTATTCTCAAGGAATTGAATGACAACCTCAAAGTAAAGGTCCAACAAACCTGACTAACCCTTTTTTATTTTCTTCCCTTGAATGTTTTGTGAACCACACCACTCCCAATATCAATGACAGTACCACTTTGGAAGTTACTTGCTGGTCCAAAAAGCACTTAATGTTTCAGCCTAAAAAAAAAAGAGTACCATTCTTTTGCTTTGGAGTTTGGGTGGTGGGCTTATCAAGCTCCCTACCAAAGAATTTTGAGAAGGTTTTTTTATTTGTTGAGGTTACTTTAATTCAAGATTTGTATATTTTTAGTGGACATATATGTGAAAGTTATTTAGAGGATATTTTTGTACTATAATAATGAACTCAAGATTTGTATATTCCTTTAGTGGGAACATATGTGAAGCATTGATAGGTAAGTTTTGTCGTCATAATCATGAGTAAAATCTTAAATCTCTATCCATTATGGATTCTGTACATATATGAAATGATTTCTTTCATATGACACAAGTCAACTCCACCAAATAACTTATAGTACAATCAAAACAGGGAACTCTCAATTTGAATGGAATTTTTTAGATCCCAGCACAACCAGGAAGGTCGATTTAATGGTCTGGATTCTTTTTTTAATTTTTTGGGTGTTGACTTTCAGTTAATTTTCCTTACTCCCTTGAAATTTTTCCTAGATGGATACTATACAGTTGAACCTCACCAGCATATAGATTTGAAGCATTCCCAATGAATGCAACACAATGAACTTTGTCCCATCTTTAAAATGAAGTTTTAGTTGACCAGTGACAATAGCCAAAGAGCAAGGTCTTGATATTGTACCTCATGTTCAAGTGGCAAAGTTTCTTTGATGTTGGTAGAGTCCTGATCACCGAAACAAATATATTTGATCAGAAAAAAAAAATCACAATGTTAACAAACAGAGAAATGTCAAGGTGAATAGCATCTAAAACAAAAATTTACTACCACACAACTATGAGACATAAAAGCTATTTGTACCTAAGCCACGACAAGACTTGTTTCTTAAATTTCTTAATTCTTATTGACTCCCGATAAAAATCTTCAAATTATGCCACAGGGTGTTCTGTTTCCAATAGTTTATTAGGATTTTGAGCAACATGATCCATTGTCTTAAAAGTACAACCCCACCAACAGGAAGAAGAGGACAGTTTTGTATAAGTGGGAAGCTCTCA
Source organism: Monsonia emarginata (assembly GCA_036897685.1). Taxonomy (NCBI): domain Eukaryota; kingdom Viridiplantae; phylum Streptophyta; class Magnoliopsida; order Geraniales; family Geraniaceae; genus Monsonia; species Monsonia emarginata. The sequence continues at coordinate 7,907 of JAYMSY010000057.1, read as the reverse complement.
ATAATCTAGTCAACACACACAAGCTACCCATTAACCCTCATAATCTGCAAAATCCTTGTCTTTTATTCAGTTTACAAATTTAAGAATGTTTTGTTTTATTATAAATAGTTCCTAGACAAGCATTAGTTTGAAAGTAAATATCGTATTCTTAATTATTTGTTCAAACTAATGTGTATGCTTTGTACCTAAAGTTATTTTATTTGCATGGGAATGCCAGCTACTCTTATATCAAAAGTCTCCTCAAAAAGTCAAATTACAGGTAAACAACAAACCATTATATACTGTTCTGAACAATTTTGTCCTCACAGGGTTTATAAATTTAAAAACTTCCACTGTCCGCACTCCCAGCCAAGAACAAAATCTCTTTCGAAAGTATCCAAGATACAGCTCTCTCCAAGCAAGGAAGCAGAAGCCATTAAAGATTCTTGTGCTAGATTGTTTGCAGAAACATATAATTTAAAATTTATAATGCACGCATGCATTATAATTTATAGAGGAACTAACTGAATTGTTGACCATCATGAAATTGATCATACATGTCATGAAATTTTTTATGATTATAGACAAATACTAATAATATTTCCCTCTTTTTCTATAAGGATGAACCTCGTATGTACTAGATATCTAAGTTACTCATAACAGCCCGTAGCTATGCAACATGTGTATATTGTGATAATTATAATGAGCCTGGTGCATCATATGAGGTAAAGTTCAAGATAACGGTAGGATATGTTTATTATCAATAAAGCCACGATTAATTTAGAATATAGTGGGTTGTTGGAATGATCACACTGGACATTTGAGGTCTTAATTAACATAATGGCAAGCTAATCTACTTTAAACCCCATGGACAAAAACTCCTTAAAAACTTAAATTTATGATGACTAAAAAATAAGCTGAGCGAGTGATAGCTGATAGTGCTGGGCAATGATGGCAAGGGTAGTACATGTGAATCTATCAATCTGAGGCAGTGATGGATATTTTAACTAAAATAAGGGATGAAAAAGACCAGATGGCACATCTATGAAAGAAACCTACCAAACCAAGGGCTGCAGCTGCACCTAGCTAGCTACATAAGGGCAGTAGCAGTGGATAATTATAGAACACAATTGACATTATGAGATTGACCTTATCATGTGGGGTCCTATGCACCCTGGCATTGGTGGAAATCCAAGTCATATTCAAATGGGTTTTGTGACTTTTGTCATTCATTGTCTTGCAAATATCATTGTCCTTTGTTTTGGTCATTTTTTAATATGGACTATGAATCTTTTCTGTTCTCAAAGGCATATATTCACCATTCCCCTGTATTATTACTTCCAATCCATCCAACTTGTATGGATTGGCACCTGTCTTCCCTATCATATGCTGCATTGAAATTTTTTAAGAGGTGCTCAAGATCCTAGAGTGATGCCTTCTTTGAAAGTTCTGCAGAGTGGGGTATCCCCACTAAAGTACACTTTTGTATTATGCATGTTTTCTAGTGGTAATCATGATTCATAGGCTAGACATGTAATTTTTTTTCATTTCCAACTGTAATGGTTGTTGCAACACAATAGATAACTCACCTTCCAATCTGCACAATTAACATGTTATTCAAGGTTCTTGTAGCACCAAAGAGGTTTTACTAATCAAGTCAACAGGTATCTATATTATGCATATATACCCACATTTGTTTATTCCTAGTGATATAGAAACAACAACATATATCGTATAAGAGCTCAATTCTGTTGATCTTTATGCAAAATCCACCTCATTATCATCCACACATTTGATCTATGTATGTACTTTTGTCTACTAAGGCTTTTGAAACAAATAACAACAGGTAGAATTTGATAGTAGATTCTTAGAACTCACCTTTTCGATAAATGACTTCACCTGGGATAGCTCTACAAAGCATGATACTCTAAGCAGCTGCCTACTAAAACAACCTCAGCCTGTCTTGAACTTGAACCTCCAACATCTCTGCTCCAGTTCCCTATAATAAACAATTTACGTGAAGAAAGACTGTCAGTGACTAAAGATAAATAAATATATCAAAAGCAACTTCAAATGCATGGTAATTCGGAGACATTATCTACAAAACCAATGATCTACTTAACATGTTAACATGGCAAGTTGGCAAACTTATGCAATATGGACCAGATTTGGGCTCTCATGATCTTTTCAAGTCATATCTAATGGACTTTACAACACTGAAACAGGACCAAGAAATTGCTTATAATGATGACCCTGGTAGTACTGCTTTATCATGCCTTGCAAAAGAGGTGAATAAAAGAAATCATGAAATTCAGATAAGTTTATCATAGAGAGGCTAATTGGTACAATCCCAAATTGTTCATGACTCAGCTCAATCATCGGAAATCCAGACAAGAACATTAACCATCTTTAAAATGATGGAAGCCATTCTTATCCCAAACAATAACTCAGTATCCTAATAATTAATATTGATCCCTGGCTAGTTTTCTACAGCCAAAAGCTTTGATTATGATAACTGAGGGCAAATTCTCTTACCTAGTTTTCCAATTCATGCCTCCCTGACCGAAAAACTGGCCCATCAATACATCAAAATGTTATAAGTTGTTTCAGCCTCTGGTCGTACTTGACACCCTTGTTAAATAAATGGGTCAAACGATCATCTTACACACTGCTATACAGCTGACTTATTTCTCGAGGCAATCAAGTATCACCAAGCTTCTGATCAATTTCACCACTTCCATTGCTTGAATACTAGAAAGCAATACATAACGGTTTGGATTCCCCCGTCCAACAGCTAAGAGATTCTCAACAACTTGGACTCCTGGATCAAAATTCTTATGCATCTTGAAAACCCTACAATTGCTACTCATAATGCAAGTGATACGCTCCCTAGGATTCAGTTCTTCAATGAGCTGACAATGCTTCATCAAACAACATGCCATACTCTTGCTTCATGCAATCATGCTATCAAATGCTTGATGTCTTTCATGAACTAACCCGGGATGTCATTTAATCCCAATGTCCCAGCTACAAACATTCCTTCAATCCATTCAAATATTCAATCGTCTACTTGTATTGCCTCGCTTACATTTCTGCATCATATACACAAGCTGATCAAGGTAGTTCTTGGTACATAATTTTTGTGTAAAACAGTATAACCAATACTTTTATACTAATAACACATTCAGATGAACTACATTGATCAACTTGGTGCTTCTTCAAATCATTGATCAACTGGGTTATCAATACTAATGATTTCTAATAAAATTGAACAGCATTCAAATCATATCTATCCTAATAACACAGTGTTGCACCCAATAGCTAAAACCAACTAGTAACTGAGCAAAAACACACAGCAACCAATCAGGTTCATCACCCAAATCCCCACATCCAACCCTGAACCCCATTGCTTCCTCATAAAACCCATTTCGATCATCACCTGAAAAAACTGAGTCCCAATCAACAATTTTTTCTCTCAGGCATTCCATCAAACACTTTCCGAGCAACACCCAGATCACCAGCTTCCGCACAGTGAGAAACAAGAACAGCTTGAGCAAATGCATCCAGAAACTAAACCCAGAAAACCTGAACATGCGAACTGAAACTCCAACAAGTCCTAGCTTCGCAAGATCATCACAGATTCACAGACCTCGATCGCGGAACCGAGACTCGAGAGCATAACTGGACAGCGACATGTTTGATACAACAAAGCAAGCGAGACCGAAGAAGAAGAAGCTTTAACAATTGTGTTAATGGGCCACAAGTTTCATCTTCGGCCCAAACGCAATTACCTTGTTGGGCCTAAACTTTCGTCTCTGGCCCAGTTTATTCCAATGGCCCCAATTTGCCGCGCAGGCCCAAAAATAGGGAAAATCGTTATCAACCGCTTTCAGCATGGCAAATTAATCTCAGCCGTTGAATACATTTTCACGTCTCTATAAAACTCCATATTGCAATACATCTAGGGTTTCAGTGCAGAGTGAATCGAGACGGAAGCAGAGAGATGCGTTAGGGTCAATTCATCAAGCCTCTCTTCTTCAGCCACTGAGGTATTGCTTTCTGGTCTTTGTGTGTTATCAATGGATCTGTTCTATGTCTAGGTTTATTTTTGTGGATTCGATCGTGTATCTGTTCGAATCAGTTTCTGCATAATGTGATTGCTGAGATTTGTCCCAGAATTTGATTGATAAGTCTTTTTCCTGTACACTTTTTGTATTTTAAGCTTTGTATGTACCTATTTTGTACAAGAGATTGTTCATTTTTGAATTATTCTATAAAATAAATTGAGCTGATTTGTGAGGTTGTGAAAGTTATTTGCAAGTGATCTCTGCTTGTCACTTACTGATGTAATTATTTTGTTGGATAAGTTATTTATATTGAAGTTTTGATTTTTATTCAATTAAACTTGTGCTTGAGAACATGTGATTGACCACTTTTTCATTTGCTGACATGAGATATACCCCCCAGAATTTTATCATGAATCAAGGCTGGACTCTCAGAATAGGCTCCTTTTTCTGGAAATCCTGATATGGGTTTTCGTTAAGGAATACACATGTGAGCCCGAGAATTGGCATACACATTGCCATAGGCCTTTGGTTGGGGGAATATTTCATGTCATGTATGTGATCTGGTGGTTTTATTGCGTGTTTTCAAGCTACTGGTTTATGTTTCGAGTCTTCCACAAAATAACCATTTTCAATTAGTTGACATCAATGCTTATCAATATATAATACAGAGTAACATTTATTTGATTTTTTTACTGTTTTTTCCGCTGTTCATAAAAAATGAGTAGTGTTGTGAATGGTGATTGATTTTTAAATTTTCTTTTGCAAAATGTAATCATTTATTGGATTTTAAATTGGCTATCTTTGGAAATTCTGACGGTCCAATCCTTGTATGGTTTATTATTTTGTTTCTAGTGAATCATACATCTAAAGGACGTATACCTTTAACCTAAATTTATGTCACACTGCGGTTCAGCTTTATCATGTCACACAGTTGATGACTTAGTGTTAATTTGTGTCACTATTTATTCTCTGCTCACACTCCCAAAGTATGCGCTGTATAAAACTCTGGATTTGCTTATTCTGCACTCTACTCCATGTTGATTCATATTTGATTCATGCCAAATGGAACCTATCGATGACCTCTTAACTGATTATTCCAACTCATAATGTTTTGAATTATGATTGTCTTGTATGTACCCAGTTTTTCTATGATCTATCAAAGAACAAATCAGGCTGCCCCTATCTTGTTCTGGACTCATTTTAGTTATTAACTTATTATGGAGTTTTATTTTAAAATTTTCAGTGTTGAGTTGCTATATTGAGTTTTATATGTTTTGCAGATAATCTCTTTGAGAACCATGTCTCATCGCAAGTTTGAGCACCCAAGACATGGTTCCTTGGGGTTCCTCCCAAGGAAAAGAGCTGCCCGCCACAGAGGAAAAGGTTTGTTCTGTCAAACCAGCAATCCTCATAATCTTGTTCACATTCTCTGGCTACCTTGTTTTTAAATTTCTGTTTGTGTTCTGTTACTTTTTAACTTGTATGATCTGTATTCTTGTGCGCATGTTATTTTACTTGTGGATGATGATTTCTAGTGTGTAGACCAGTATTCTTCAGTATTTTACATAGCACACATGTTTTGTAATTTTTTTTACGATCCATTGCGTTTTTCCCACAAATCCCAACAGATACTGCCGATGATTGTAGTGGAAGAGCAGTATGGGTTTGTTAAAGGCAGAAGCATACAAGAAGGAGTGGCTTTAGCCACAAAATTGATCCACCACATTGGAAGTAGCAACAGAGGGGGTAACGTGGCAATTGAGATAGAAATGGCCAAAGCCTATGATAGGCTTGAATGGCCCTCCCTATTCCAGGTATTACGTAAGTATGGTTTTGATACAAAGTTTATTCAACTAATTAATGCCTGTGTGGTGAATTGTTGGTACACAGTGAGCATTAATGGCTGCATGGAAGGTTTCTTTTGTTCGTCAAGAGGAGTAAGGCATGGGGACCCTCTATCCCCCTCTCTTTTTGTCTTAGCTCAAAATTTCCTCAGTCTCCACCTTAAGGAAGCTTTGCGAAATGACCACCTCTCATGTTATCATGCGAGGGGGAACTCTATGACGATATCACACTTGATGTTTGCGGATGATACTATTTTATTCAACTCAGGGCACAAGAACTCAATGAGATGTCTTCGACAGCTCCTTGACAGATATGCTAAGTCTTCAGGGCAACTGATCAACTATGCCAAAAGTTAGGTCTTCACTGCGAGAAAAATGACAGCGACCAGACAGCATCTGATAGCTGGATGGTTACGAATGCAGGTAGGCCGCATTCCTTTCATTTACCTGGGTATTCCAGTGAGTGAAAAAGGATCCGCCTAGAAGAGTTTGAAGGTATTCTTGCTAAGATCAGAGGAAAATTGGCAGGCTGGAAAGGACGTCTCCTAAGTTCTGGGGGAAAACTGGAACTGATTAAAAGTGTGCTTAACTCCATGCCTATTCATCTTCTCTCGGCATGTGTGGTGCCACGAAAGGTGATTACTGAAATTGAGAGGACTAAATCCACTTTCACTGGAGCTCTGGTGCAGAAGAACACCGCCATTGGGTAGGTTAGAACAAAATAGCTACTTCAGTTGATAGAGGAGGGGGGGTTCTTGAGCTCTCTGCACTTCATGACGGGTTACTTGCCAAATTGGCCTTGACCTACATTGCAAGGAGAGGCTTGTCGAGCAAATTTATGTGGTCTAGGTTTGGTCACCCAAGTATCTCTGCCGCATGGTCATTGGGATCGCATCTGTGGCGTCGAGTCTGCCCACACTTTACTGCCTTGCTGGAAGCATCTAGATGGAGAGTTGGGCGAAGGATCAGCTTCTGGGCTGATAGATGGGGTCCCGAACCGGTCATTCTATCAGCTATCAGTAACAAGGTCACCCTTAAGGATGTTAAACATGACGAAACTTTGAAACTTGGGCTTAGGAGGGCTGGACAAGGGGATAGAGCAACAGCTTTAGAGAATATTAAACTGTCCAGCAAACCGGATGTGCTGCTATTTGAGGGTTCAAACACTGAGAAGTTCACATCTGCTCTGTATAGGGTTTCTCGATTACAAGCTTGGGGCCAAAGCTGCTTTAGCGGCTATTTGTGGGATGAGTTTGCACAGAAAAAGCAGGCGATTTTGCTCTGGAGACTGTTACAAGAAGCGATGGCAGTGGACGAAACTATACAACGTCTAGGGATCCCCTTGGTTTCTCACTGTGTATGTTGTATGATCGGCCATATGGAATCTATAGATCTGAAGATGTCGAATTTCCAGCAAGGGTAATTCTCCAGCAAAGGTACCTAAAAGTAACTAAGTCCAATGTTCTTTGTTTCCTCGGTCGTCGTCAAGGTATTTCAAGTGTCTTAAGTCCAGGGAGTCCTTTGTCGTTCGTCCTCGTACCTAACTGTGCAATCCTTGCTCAGTGGGCTTGGGTCCGTTCACCGGCCCATTAGATCGTGGGATCGTGGGCCTTGACCTGTGGAGGCCCAAAAGATTGGTTCCGGACATGGTCCGTGTTGATGTTGACCGTGAAGAAGATTGATCACGAGGGGACCTCGCGTGAAGGATCTCGCGTGTGGAGGACGTTCGCGGAGAGCTTGATGTTTGAGGCGTGTACGTGGTCCAAGGTTGGAGGCGCGCATGTGGTCCAAGGTTGGAGGCGTGCATGCGAGCTCGCGAGGAGAAGGCGTGCACGCGGGCATGCGAGGAGAGTGACGTGCACGGGGAGGATGAGGGCGTGCACGCGGTCACGGGAGGAGGAGGGCGTGCACGCGTTCATGGGAGAAGGAGGGCGTGCGCACGGTCATTGGAGGAGGAGGGCGGGCACGCGGTCATTGGAGGAGGAAGGCGTACACGCAGTCACGGGAGGAGGACTGC
>JAYMSY010000056.1:0-17659 GCA_036897685.1 Monsonia emarginata | reverse complement strand
CAAAAAAAACGGATTGCTCTACCGTCCATAAATGCGTCTGTTACTTGTCTGACTAAAACCGATGATTTGCAGTTTAACGTTTGGATTTATTAGAATTAATTAATTCTAATCGGAATTTAGTAGATTTTTTGCCCAAAAAGTTAAATCCGAGAGCGAGACAATTCGTCTAACGCTGGAACCCGAGTCAAACATGCCTCTCTTTTCTCCTTATGGGTTTCTACCAATAAATGGTTCAACTCACTTCCTACTGAGAGTATCCACAATGGTGCAGCAACCATTGTGGAAGCGAAATGCATTTTTATGGGTCTCACTTGTTGCGGCAGCAAATTATACAATGGTGCAGCAACAAAAGTTACTGTCACAGTACAGCTCGGAGAGCTACACTTTTTTTTACGCAAAAAGTAATTATACGAAAAAATTTTGCGTCAACTCGCCGAGCTGAATTACGGCAATAACTTCTAAAAACAAAAGATACGTAACTGTCGCATCCTCCTACACAATATTGGCAGTTACCGCAGCAACGTAGCAGCCACCTCTAATCCATTTTGCTACTATAATAAACAAGAAACACAAATTGGGGGGTTGGAAGTATGAGGTTGAGAAAGAAAAGTGGAAAAGATAAAGTGATAACAAAGGGTTTGTGATCCACACCCTCATTTGTGGGAACCAAACCAACACCACACACACATAATACACAATTCTCTAATCATATTTGGTTTTATCCCAACTAGTGCCTTTCTTCTATTTGTTTTTATCTCTCACACTCATAATAGCCTATTGTATTTGTGGGGGCTTCATTTTTTTTTGTTTTGGCCTCCTCTCTGTCAATTTTCTCACCATAGGAATGGATTTTTTTTTTTGGTGTATGAAATGTGGAGAGGACCTAAATTAGATGAGATTAAGAAAAGATTTAAGGACTTGTCAAAAACCACAAGTCTATAGACTCAAAATAATTGTTTTCGTTCAAAAATAATATCCAAGATGTTTTCCGTTCAGAAGTTATGTGAATTTAACCAGATATTTGATTTGAGATATTTTCGATATTACGTTGTTGATAGAAGTTGATATTGAGAGAGAATCGTGATGAAAATTGAGAACAGATCCTATGTTATCTATCCATAGAGCCACACATTAACTTGTCATCTTTGTCTCTGTCACTGATATTTCTCAATGAACAAAAGATAAAATTACAATGATTCTCATATTGGTCCATGCATAATCTTTTGCCCAATTTTATCACCACCAAGTGCATATGCATTAAAGTGGTTTGCCATGTTATTAAGAGAGTTGTTTCCCTTGAGAAGTGGATGGTACCGTGTGAGATTCAGTTTAAATATCACGTGAATCACTTGCATAAGACGATACAGAGTCGAGAAAACAAAAAAAGAATCGCATTCTCGTGTAACTCGAATTTATACATTTTTAGTAAGTCTGTCCAAATGCACATACCACAAACCCTTTTTAATCACCTTTGCATCTAAAATGTGTTCCACATTCATTTACCTGATCACTAGCATATATGAGAATATATTGAAACTTCAATCCACATCATCTTCTGTGGGAGAAACGACAGAGACCTTGAGAAATAAACGACAGAGACCTTGAAAAATAAACACACAATCATCAAACTCTGTGAGAGAAACGACAAAGACCTTGTAAAATAAACACAGAATCGTTGACTCCAATTGTGGCTTATGCTGTTATTGCCTACGCAGAATCGTCGACTCCAATTGTGGCTCTTGCTGTTAATGCCTATAAAAGAAACTCAGACAATTTATGCTAACCAAGAGCAGAAGCAGAAAATTATAAGCACTAGCTTATATCTACTAGTATTACAAAATATGCTACAACTGATCATGCACAAAAGAAAATAAAACTACTAGCCAAATGCTATTGAACAATAACCTTCTATGAGCAAAAAAAATTATATCAGAACTACAAAATTTGTGCAAAACTGGTAATGTACACTTTCTGATGCATAATACATAAAATTGTCGTCCCCCTAAAGTACGTATATTTCAATTGAATGAAGTAAATCATTTCTTCCTAACTTCCACTATTTACGTCAACAAATGACTGAACTCATTTTCAGATTAGAACAAAAAAAAATGGCAGCCAGACTCACAAATGTCTCGTATATGTCGGAGAATGACTTGCTCTTCCTCAGCCACCTTCCGCTGATGTGATTCCTGTTGAATGAGTTACTTCTTCTGATCAGTCACGCGATACCAGATAGGAATCTGCAAAAAAGTTTTATTCCCATGGGCAAAAAAAAAATCCAGAGAATATTTTAATGGCCGAAGCAGTGAATGCCACCGTGAGAAAGCTATTTCGCCTTCAATTTTGTTTAATCTCACTCAGCCGCTCTCCTCCCATACGACATGAAAGGGTTTCTCTGTCAAAAAACCTTATCTTGGCGGAGCTCCTATCTGACGCGTCCTATAAGGCTTCTCATTGCCAAACCGTCTGCTGCTATCAGATGGCCCTGGCCCGAGAATCCCTATTGAGTTAGGATCAGTCATACGGGTACTACCATTAGTCACAGGTTGTTGAGGAGGATTAAATTGAGAGTATGTATCAGTTTCAGCTCTTCTTCGTTTCCATGGTTCAGATTTTCCTGTATCGTGACCCTTGTACCCTCGTTGGGTGTGACGAGAAAATGATGTGAAGTGATTAGGATCAACATCGACAGAGCCGTTGAAATGAGATGGTCCAACTACTGCTGCCTCTCCCTGCTCCTGTCTGAGCTTAGAGTAGATCTGCTGGAGTTTGTCCCCAGTTAGGTTTGAGAACGTAGAGACGTATTTCCACAATCTCGTGTTCATCCCTATAAGTAAAATTGTTTATGATGTCAATCAGAAGCATGAATAGAGGCAAGAAACCAAAAGCACAGCAACTAATCAATTTGTCACTGAAGATCATGACATGAAGCAAAGAACTTACTTTCTTGTTTATACGGTTCTTCCTCGTGGTCTAACACAATCTGATCTATCCTTCTCCCAAGAAGCTGCAAGTAATTCCGGATCTTTGAAAGGACCTAACAAGCTTTAAATTGTCAAAACAAAGCTGTAGTAATAACAACAACAAAACCGAGAGCAGAACAGAGATATATACCTTTTCTTTCGGAAGGTCAGCACTAGTTGTCTGCAACCGATGAAGGCGTTTAAGTGTTTTAATTTGGTTAGACATAACATCTTCGCACCATTCCATCCACTTCACTTCTTTGAATTGCTCATATACTTCCTCATTGTCCGACATTTCACCCTCCTCTTTTACCAAAGGTTCAGCTTTGCGAGGTTTCTGAGGTCTATCCCGATACTTATTAACTTTCAACTTAGAATTAGGTTTTCCTTTCTGGTCCCCACCATGAGATAATGGGAAGTTCGCAAGATTTCCTCTCTCCTTCTTAGGCGCTTTCCGCCCTCCTTTAGCATTTACCATTTTCCCACCAATGGCTGCAAGTTCCTGTGGCAGAGACATCTCAAAATTATCAATTCAAGCAGCTATAAAATGTAGGATTAACTGGCAGGAAAAGTAAATAAATAAAGGAGCCACATAGCCTAGAATAGTTAATATTTCGCATTGCATAAGTAAAAGGAGTAGAATAGGAAAATGGGGAATTCTTCGACTGATGTTCGTGACAACTAACATTGAGATTCTAAAATGCCTACCATTTCGAGAAGCGCATTAGCACGGTCTCGCAAGTTTGGAGCCCGGGGAAGAAAGGTTTCGTGGTGTTGAAGTTCCACAGGAGCAATCTTCTTCGAAAGACCGAGCCTCTCGTCTAGCCTTACTTTCTCCCAATTACCAAATCCATGGAAGTGTATCCCCAAAAGTAATCTGGCATCATCAACTAGTGATAGTAGCACAAGGGAAAAAATATTATAGTAGCGGAACGGTAAACATTTCATTACAGTAGTGATTTTTTTTAGTATACAAATGACGACAATATAAAGGAGCAATGCAATACATACCCTGATTCCATCCACACCCCTTCGACCAATTTGAAGGTTTGAGATATGCCAACACTCTGAACTGTGCAATGGGATTCTCATAACGACTGATGCGCTTAGCTAGGAGTTGAAGCTCTTGAACACGGGTGAGTATATCATTAGCTTTCACAGCAACACCAAAAAAGTCCAACAAAGGTCCCTGGAAATGATTATTGCGTAGAACCATCATATTACAAAACCCCTTTAAAGTTTTTACCAACAGAAACAAAATGGGAAATAGCATGCCATCCACAAACCTTCGGCTCCAGATTTTCCACTTGTACAGCCTCACTACATCCCTCAACAAGAGCATCAAAAAGCTCAATCTGTGCTTCAGGTGGAGCTGCTGCAACTGCACCACCAACCTCAGCAGCTATTAAGCTGATTTGACTTGGATTCCCGAACTTCATAACCTGAGTAAAAAAGAAAATGAACCACACTCAAATGCAGAGAAGAAAAAGGTCAAGAAATCCAGTGTATCATTAAATAATAACCTATCACACTTCTCTGTATGTGGTTCATCCCGATTTACCATATTAAAAAAACAAGATGACTGCAATGCAATGATTCAACCGCCACCCTTGAACATAAGGGGTGAAAATACAAAGGGGAAACAAACAATATGTCTGAGGATAAAAGGCCAGATCCTCACCGCACGAGAAAATCGTAAAGCATCTCTCTTAGGCAAATTTCCATACGTCCATCCTCTAACTTGAACACAAGCACCCTCGATCATTGGTACAGAGGGAACTGAATATTCAGCTTTGCGCCGCTTCTGAACTCTCTCTGGTGGATCATATTCTTTCTTTTTCCTTTTAGTAGTTCTCTCTGGTTGCTCAGTCTCAGCATAGCTCTTGATGTTCCTTGCAGCACGAGGAGCTAGAGCATCCTGGAGAGAGAGAGAGAACAATCAATTTTAATGACAAGAGAAGTGTTACTTTTACTTAATATTAATCATAAAAGAAGCATACCTCAGCCTGGCCTATAGCTTCTGGTTTTATCCAACGACTCCAAAAGCTCCCATCATCTTCAGTACTACAGATATTGGCAACCTGGTAATAATACAGGAAAAAACAGAACAAATAATTAGGATGGTACTTGGATCCTCAAATTAATCTCAAGTTAGAAGTAATATCAGGACCATTGTCCACATAACCCTTATCAATTGAGAGAGATAAATTTATTGCCTTGAAAGCACTAAGCAATTCGTGTCCTCCCTCGTCCCCAGCTTCCTTCTCTTCAACCTTCTCTGCTCTTTCAAGAATTTCATCAATATCCATACTTAAGAGTCTCTTCTTGCTTTCTTCTTCATTCTTATCCTCTTTAAAAAGTTCCTCTGCCCCAAATCTAAGGATTGCTGATAGTTCATTCTGAAGCAATAACAATCGAACATCACATACTGTATTCACGCTCAACAAACCAAGGAAATAAAGCAAATGCTATATGCGTCTGAGATAAGCATCCAAGGAAGAATGGAAAGCGTAATTCAAAATACAAATGCATTCTTGCTAAAGGCTCCAGACATTCTTCAAGGATACAAAAAATGCTTGGAGAAAGCCAAAACCACAAGTAATGCATTACTACTGTACTTACTTTATCGAAAAATCCTCCCTTTTTGGCTTCTTTCTTCTCCAATCTACCTTCTGCATTTAGTTTTTGGATCACCAAATGATCAAGAACCTACAAGTGACACACTTGAAAATAAGAAGACATTTATAACAAACAGAATTCAGAGGAAGTGAAAACAAAAGATTGCAAAGCACATGTTCAATTTGACATACATATATAAACTAGAAGAATTGTGTCAAAGATAATTCAAATACAATCATACCATTTTTTTCTTTGCTCGCTCCAATATATCTTCCTCAACGCTTTTGCTTGTAACAAACCTGTAAATGTTCACAACTTCTTGTTGTCCAATTCTGTGAGCTCTACTCATAGCCTGGTGCACATAATCACACATGTATAAATAACAGGACATGAAGATGTTCTCCCTACTTAGGACTTTTACTAGTGTAGTCAAGAGAAAATAAAGAACAATAATATGACATTAAGGATCAAAACAAAAAACAGGTGGTCATGTTGAGCACCTGCAAGTCATTTTGGGGATTCCAGTCTGAATCAAATATGATAACAGTGTCAGCTGTTGCAAGGTTGATGCCTAGGCCACCAGCGCGAGTGGAAAGAAGAAAGCAAAAATCATCACTACCAGGTGCATTAAAATGATCCATAGCCTGCTGACGCAGCTCAGCCTTTGTACTACCATCAAGCCTTTGGAACTGGAAACCTCTGAGTGACATATACTCAGCTAGTATATCCAACATTCTAACCATCTACAGAATAATTATCATTGCAAGGAATCAGTCACGTAAAATGCTTGTAATCATAAACAAAAAACTGATATCACATTCTGTACAGAATATGTTAAATTTGGTGCAAGTAAATTGTGTGATACTGCCTCCATTATAAATAAGCACCATATTTAATTTTTATCAGCAAAGTACGCAAGTATAAAAATCTTAGTGTCTGATCATATCTTGCGTGGCCCCTGCTACTTGTGGAAGTGGTTATAACTCATGAAAAGGATATTACTGGTAATTCATACTAATGAAAGGTGTACACTTTAGAACCAAATTTAGTGAGGTGAATACTTATTTTTGGCAGAAGGTTATCAATAGAAGGTCATAGGGGCAAGTTAGAATATTCAGGCCCCAACTCCATTAGTCACTAATTTATGCAAGAAAATAAAATAGGACAATTATTTTGGGACGGATAGTGTGACTAACAAAAGAGACTGTTATTTGACTGGTAGAGACCACAACTCTCCATCGGGCTCATGTTGTGGGGCAAATTAGGCAACCATATCTCACTAAATGTAGGAGTCCCTGCATTTGCTACATGTAATATAATTACATGAAAAATTAGCGGAATACATTCTTTTGTAAAAATAATGATGTGAAATATGGCAAGTTTAAGTCCAGGATGACACATTCTCCTTCAAAGCAACAGAAGTACATTCCATTCTTGCAAGTATTCCATTTGCTAAACTCAGTTAATTTTATCAGAATAAAAACAAAGAGATGGAATTCCATGTATGGATTCATCACCAAATGTTTCATTGATGGGATGTAGAGGTGGGTATTACGTGATTTTCAAAATTTGAAGTATCATTTGTTTTTCCCCACAGATTATGGCCGGAATGAAGTACTCTACAGAGTTAAAAGGTACCCACCATGAAATAGATTTAGAAAGCCCAGGCCCATGCTCAATATCTTGGCACATACTGAAGCCTCAATGAAAATTTCAGCCGGGTGGGTATGGTTTGTGAACTAGATTTGTGGTGGGTGCCCCTTGGAGAAGAAAATTGGGATAAAGAAAAGATCCCATAAGACAAAAGGAAGAGACTATCTACACCTTAGATCCCACATTTTGTGTCCTTCCTACTTTAGTTTATCCTAAAATTATCTGACTACAGTATTAAAGTTTAACACTGGGTCAACAATTTTTCTACATCACCTTGAATAAAAGTTAGTGGAACTACAATGGGTAAATGTGAGTTGCCAGCGACATTAGTTCCAGTAGTACATGAGCTAATTGTTTTAGAAACAGACCTGGGAAAAAATCAGTACACGGTGCTTTGTTTCATGTAATCTCACAAGAAGCTTATCAAGAATAACCAGCTTCCCACTACTCCAGATGATTCTTTCCAATTTGCTGCTATCATAAAGGCTTGTGTCACCACCATAACCATGGTCCGCGCTTTCAAACAAGAATGGATGGTTGCAGCATTTCTTCAACTCCACCACAATGTTCAAAAGTGAAACCTAGAAATATTGAACATCAGTCGCATCCAATTTTTGCCTAAGTATACACTACAAACACATTCTAACAAAAATAAAATTGGGATAAATAAAAAAAAAGAACTAGAAATGCTAGTCCCTGTAAGCAATGACCCCTGAGGCGTAGAATATTCTTACTTATGCTAGAAGTAGGTACTGACCTGATTCCCACGCACTCCTTTGTTCAAGTCATGAAAATTGCGTTCTAAAATCCACTTATAGTACCTAGATCAGTTCAAGCAGGTTTACATAGTTAACAGATTACCTCTACTTTAACATAATAATTATCCTTAGAAACTGAAACTAATACTTACTGTTTCTGCAGAGGGGACATTTCAACCCTGAGAATACGCTCAATTTTTGGTGGCAATGACTTCTCCACATCTTTGATTACTCTTCGAAGAATGTGAGGCCTCAGTTCCATGTGAAGATTAGCAAGCTACAAACACAGAACCCAGTTTCACATAAAGAAAAGATCAAACAATGTGCAGACTGTATGGATATACACAATATAAAGCAGAGCAACAAGGGAAACAATTCATACCTCAATTTCATTGAAAGAGCTAAGATTCTTGTAATTATGAACAAAATCATCTTTGCTCTTGAACTTATCGGGATCGAGAAAGTGAAGCAGTGCCCTGTAGAGGAAAGTTAAATGACACAAACAACTTAAGAGAATGTGAAGGACATGCCAAAGAGGGGGCAAAATGAAGCAACCGATGTAACAATTTTCTTCACTGAATAGTGAATAACCATGTAAACACATTTGGTCCTGGTAGAAATTCAAGCCATCATAATAATAATGACTAATAAAATGATATACGAGGAGAAGAAGAAAAGACCAAAGAGCTTCAATTTCTACAAAACTGGAATTTTACTAAATCACTTTTTGCGGTCGAAGGCAAACTGAATGACTCAACAAAGACAAAAAATATCAGAAACTAAACCGCAGAAAAATCCATACCATAGCTCTTCCACACTGTTCTGTAATGGAGTTCCAGTAATAAGCAACTTGTTTTTTGTGCTAAATTCCTGTGTAAAAATAACAGCAACATCGAAACATTAACAATGCTAACCAATCAATCAGGAAAAAAAAAGAATAAATGTAAATTAACCAAATTCAAACATGTAATATAGTCTAAATTAACCAATCCAAACATGAAATACAGAACTAACTAATAGGAAAAAAACACAGACCGAAAGAGTTGTATACAACTGTGCCTCACTGTTCTTTAACCTATGTGCTTCATCAACCATCAGATAACTCCACTTGATCTTGGATAGAACAGCCTTATCCTTCAGTACTACTTCATATGTAGTTAATAGAGTATTGAACTTTATAGGCATGCCAGCTTTTTTGTTATTATAAAACTCATGTTGCTGACAAACCTGCAATGATTGAATGCGTTCAGAACTACAATGATTAATCAGAATTACTCACAATGACAGAATTGCCTTTGTAATGCAAATATAACTATATGAAAGGACATCATAACAGCCATTCTAAAAACACCAGCAAAATGTGAATGTCATCACATGACCAGACAGTTCTGTGAAATGAACTCGGCTACAAGAGTAAATTAGTATACCTAATTCAACGAGATTTACGAAACATAAAACTACAAACTTGTGGTTGAGGGCAAAAATAAATAAACTCAAGACATTAAAGCTAGCAGTAGAAGTAGAACAACCAAAACTTACCTCTCGACTTGCCCGAGTTCCAACATAAACGATAACATTCATGTCAGGGAGCCACTTCCTAAATTCTTTTGCCCAGTTTGACAAAGTGGATAAAGGTACAACAACAAGAAATGGCCCATGAATTTGTTGAGCATTCTGTAGGAAGAACAATATACATTTATCTCAGGCGCAACAATTGGTGGCAAGATTTGCATGAAAAAGGTGAAATATAGAAATTACCTGCAGGAAACCAAGCATGGAAACTGACTGAACAGTTTTACCAAGACCCATCTCATCGGCTAAAATAACATTCGTATCATTTCTCCAACTGGTTTGTGTAAGAGATAGTTAATATATGGGCACTTCAAGATATCAGTTCTAGTAGACAAGGCCATATTACTCCAAAATTTGATAACAAGCAGAAGAGTTTACCTATTCACAAGAAAATTCAAACCTTCAAGTTGATAATCACGGAGTTTTCCCCCCTTCAACCATTCAGGCTGTTCATCAAGCTTCCGTAAACTTGCTAAACATCAAAACAGAAATTAAATTAAATGGCATGTTCAAATGCAACAGACTATCAAGGATTGCATAATACAAATTAAAGTCGGTAGACATTTTTATCAGTGAAAAAGATGAAATGAAAAGGGAAGATGAACTGGAATAAAGTAAAACTTTTCATTAAAAAATATTACTATCAAACCACACGTATAATTACTAATTGCTCATTTCCTTGACCATCCCCAAAACATAGTTAACCTCTGCTTATCCTAATTTGTGAAATAGAACAAGGTAGGAATCAAGATATAAGATGAAAACATTGCATGATTTCATATCAATCGAACTCCAAAGCATCCACCTTTTACAGCATATCATCAACGAAATCTTTACATAAAAAAACAGGTAATCATCTCCAAATGTAGGAAATAGTTGGCCACTAAAAAGCTCAACACAATTAGAGAATTAAGTGAACATCTATCTAAGCCACTATCACCAGATATTACACCTTTTAAAAACACAAATTACTAATTTCACCCTTTATTCATGATAGCAACAAAAATTCATAACAGTTCAAGTAGCCAACACTCAACACGGTAGCTATTATCTACTCATTCACTAAAACCATGAATGATGATCAAAATCCAGTTCTTTTATTACATGTTGTAAGCAAACCCAACTTGATTCACAAGAAGTTTGTTTGAACAAATTAACTACTAAATCATTTGAAAATCAGAGGGCGTAGAATCACAAACACACCACAGGAGCCAAAATGATTATATTACAGTGAATTCTAAGAGACACATCTTAATATACCATGCACAAGATTGAAAGCTTTGGCAGCAAGAATTACTACCAAATTAACCTCTCACACAAACTTCACCCCCAGAAAGCACTTCCAAAAATAATAAGCTTTCCATAACCAAGAAAAATTATTTAAAAAGAGTTGGCAGTTCAAAAAAATGCCTGTTTTAGTTCAGATCATAAGTAGGTGGAAAAACAAGAAACTACAGAAAACAACAAAGTAAAACAGACCTTTGCTCTTTTTACGCTGGGGATCTACTGTTTTCCCTTGCCCAGCCATTGCAGCCTCACGTGCCTGCTCACAGTTACAGATTAGACTTTGAGATGGTACAACATTTCAAATTCTGTAGAAAAGAATCTGTGTATGAAGATTGTGTGGATAGTAACCGTATGGATTCAAATACACCCAGTTCACGTAACTGAACAAATTGAAAAAAAAAGATAAAACACATCCTTACAAACTCAATGGATCGCTTAACTGTGACACTTATAGAATCTCGTTCATCAATAAACACAACAACCAAAATAAACTCCAAAAAAGGGTGCATGAACCATTCATCTTACAATAAACCATAAAAGTTAATAGAAGCTGTCAATTGGAAAGGTAATGATATCAGACAGCCAAATTTCATCAATTATAAATACAAAGTAATAAACCACGAAGCAATCTACTACTCAGACTAGAATTTCGAAGGAGCTAGTTCAGTTTGGCTAACAATTACTTCAATTCCCAGTTCCCACAAGCGCCTTTAGGATTCAGCTACTTGTTTCAAAAAGCCTGGATAGTACTATGCTAATATAAGCCGAAAAAGTCTAAATTTCTTACAGGAATACAAGGATACATTTTGAAAACCTACAAGCCAACCTTTTATCCCTGATGGGATAGATAAGTTGGAGCCTATCAATTAAGAGCACAATTTGTCAATAATAATTACTTCCATGAATCCATTCCAAGATTTTGGGCTGACCATTTTCTGAAAGTTATAAAGCAAATTCAGTTTAACCAAACACCAACATACACAATCTTGGTTGCATATCTTAATTCTTTTTTTTTTGTAACTTATAATGTTCATAAGAAAAACCCTTGCATAGGAAGTATATTATCTCATTCCACGAACCCCATAATTTGATTGGACAACATTAAGTAAATGATATAGTCATTAGTAGAGCATCAGAAGGATGTCAATTCAATATCTCAGTTACCACTCAAATTATGCACATTTTCAGAATCACTGAATAAAAAATTGCTTCTACACAAGAACAGATTGTGAGTACTGAAGTACCTTGTACTCGTACATTTAACTAGTTTGAGGGAATTCATTGTCATATCCAATTAAAAAGAAAAATAATAAAAAAAGGGCACGAATTAGAATGTCGAATACCTTGTATTCGTCAATGGCATCCTGAGCAAATGCAATATCTACATCTTTCTCCCTAATATCACCAATTAACATTATAAGCAATCCGCAATAGATGTAACTTACAAAAAAAAAGACAAATACTACACAGAACATAAGAACAAATACCAAGGTATTACATCAAAGGTTTGCAAGAACTATTGTACAGAAAACCTAGTCAGTATATTCTAGACCATTTAGAGGATACGTGTAATGTCTAAATAAAGATACTGTATCGAACAGAAAATAACAGATAGGCTATTCTTATACCAGGTTGCTTCAGCATATGATAGTCCTTGCCACTTGACTAGATACTCCGGAATCACAGCATCAGAGATATCTTTACTAATTCGGTCAGCAATTATTCTCTCCACCTATAATAAAATACAGAAACCAACTAAGAACGAATCTTAACAATTGAACTTGGGAAATAGACAAGAAAAACAATAATAACCAAGAAGGTAAACCATAACCATTCAGAACCTGGCTATTTTGCTTGATAAGATCCAAATCCATTTCCCTGCTAACGTCATTGACCTCAATCTGAAATATGAAAGAAGATGAAAAGTCCTCATGAAACATCAATTTAACATGAACAAAAGTTTACTGGACATGGAAAATGAAGTACAATCAAGAGAAGGGAAAATAGGCATCATAAAAATAAGCTAATACATTTGCATATGCATAAGGAGCATAAACCAATAAATTTAGTAATGCATACTGCATAAGCAAATAGAGGGATAAATGAAGACATGGATTAGCCTTTTAGGATATATAGCATTTACCCTCCAATCATTATCGATGCTACACTCCCTCGTAAAAAAAATTTAAAAATGAAAGAAAAAATCAAACACAGCATCAACAAGCCACCTATCAGAAGAGCACTCGCAAGAGTTCAATTTCACGCTAAAAGACTAGTATGATGTCACGTCTTAAGTAACCACCTTTTTGCTTTAACTGTGTTTCTGACTTTTAGCACTTCTTCATTACAATAAATATAAAAAAATTAAAGGTATTCATGCAACCAATGAAAAAAACCATCAGAAACATTCTTTAAGCCTTTAAAGCTTCATAAATTTCATTTATCACAGAAAGGTATTACCAAATATAATTCTAATATACTGCATACTGATGTATACTTAATTAGCAATGCAAGTGGTTTATGCAGCCAACTATTCATAACACCCAAATCATGTTCTCTAATTCTGCTATAAGTGCTCAGAGTTTAGACTAAGAAACTTTTACAGATTTACTTTTGTAACAGGAGAAGGAATGGATTACCTCCTCGCGAGAGACTGTCTTTCTGTACTTCACATCCTCCATCACTTTTTTGGTGTAGTTCAGAACTTTCTTAAACCCACTAAGCTGCCAACTCACAAAAAAGCAAATAAAAAACACACACACAGACGCAGGTATCTAAACATAGAATTGAGCTGTACAACAATGACTGCAAATTATTGCACCGTAAGTTGTTCATGCTTAACCAGTCCTAAAAATTGAATAAATGAAATGACATACATTTTGTAGTTCGGAGAATGATTTCCATTGACAGTGCAAATGTGACTGGCCTTTCCATTTTATGAAGAATTCCACGTCATTCCAATCTGGCTCAGAATCAAACAAGTGGCTTAGCAGGACAGGTTCAGTTGATCGATTGTTCCTCCGAGCATCTTCAGCTGTGCCCTTCGGCTGATGCCACAAAATCTTTTCAATTGTATCCTTCTCAATGGTTTCACCATCTTCCTCTTCCATGTCCTCCTATATTGACGGAGAAAAAAATACATATGAGAATTTCTGAGAGTACAGTCCCTACTTGAAATCCCATATGTTCCTACCAATTGTACGCCAGTATGTATTACGAACAGCCAACTCAAGGTCCCGTATATTTTATAAGTAATACCTCCCAAGGAAGGACTAACGAGAATCCAAATACTTGATGAGAAATAGAAAGCCCCGCGTGATTATGGATGATTAGTTTGATTACTAAGTTCACCCACATATTTATCTCTCAAAAGCTTAACCATGAAACATCTTTCAAATGACAACATTATATATACAAGAAAAATGCAAGTTTGCAAAAATTTCGACATTTATTCTACCTTATTAATCAAACCTAAGATATCCAAGTAGTAAGTATTTAAGTACAAAATGATAATATTGGTGGAAATGGGGTAGCTAGATGTCCTATTAAACCTGTATAGACAACCCCACCCCAAAAAATACATCACCGGTCGAATCCCAAGGGAAATGAAACTCAAGGTTTGTGCATCTACCAAACTTGAGTTGAAATATCCTCTGTTCTCCAGACACTGAGGTATAAATACCCACATATTTGCTCTCAAACAAATATCACCAGACCACCTATTATGGGCAAGTAGGACTTTGGGTACTCACTAAAGTAACATCTTTTAAGTTCCTAGTTGCCCTGGTTTCTACTCTATGAAAGCAAGTACTTACTAATGAAGAATAAAATATCTCCACAAGATAAAAGCTATTGAAGTGAAGACTATTTATGCACGTATGTATGCAAATATACAGTAAAAAGGATTCCATACCATTGGGGGCTTCTTCTTTTTGCTCTCATCAGCTTCTTCACTTTCATCACTTTCAACATATGAAACTTTTCGGACGGACCTAGTAGAAGTGCGCACCTCACTGTTTCGTCCACTATTACTTGCTGACATGGACTGAAAATTATTTTTGCGGAGATTTGCACCTCTCCTTGTCATGCCCCTAAAATCTTCCTCACTGCCACTTCCAGATTCCTTTGCTGAGGACTCATCTTCTTCAAATGATGGTTTCCATCTTTTCGGTCGACCAGAAGAATGGGAGGGCGGCTTGCGCTCTCTAGAAGGTTTGGAATTTCGTCCAACTATACCTCTCCGCTTGCCCTTATATTTCTTTGAATAATATGAATCATCTTCATCCAAGATATCTAGTTCATCATCACTCTCATCCGCTTCGTCAGACTCTTCAGCATCCCAGTCTTTAGACTGGTCTCATTGGAAGGGTGATTTATTAGCAGCTAAAACAAATAAATAAATATATGGAAGGGTAATGTGTATAATAATATCAAGAATAAGGTAAATAAAAACCAAAGAAATATGATTCACACAACAAAACCAATAACTACGGCAATCAAACTTGAATATTGCAACATGATGATCTTGCAGGGGAGAGAGTTTAGCTCTTGAAAAATCAATCTCAAGCAGTCGTAAAGACTGTCTATCACCATGTACTGTTTGTATTCACACTACAAAATATATACATATAACTCATGCAATGATCCAGGATATATTTTGTGCTTGACTTGGCAAATAACATCTAAACTCAGCACCAAACTAAAACCAACGACCATGGAAGATACAGTGCATACGTGACATACAAATTCAATTGAAGTGAAGTAATACCAAGACAAGCAATTCATAAACTTGTGCAGAGAATTAATTTTTCCCTTCCCTGGTACAAAGGGAGAGCACAGATTCATATATAATATAAGGACAGTGGATGAGTATTGATGTGTCAAAATGGAAAAGATCTTTTAGCATTCCCTTCGTCATAAAACAGGTATTTAAAACCCAATGAATTTGGTGCTTAGGTCCAAATTGAAGGGTTGTTTGACCAAGGCAAATATTAAGTTCAAATATCACCACTACGAAAGAATAAGAGACAAATAGTACAGCACAACCAACTTTGTCATAAGTTCAATTATTAAAATTAAGCTCAGCAATTTCATTTGAGGGAACCAAATACTGTCTCGGGCCTAGTTCCCATCTCTTTATCTAGAAGATTAAACTAATACAAATTCTCTCTTTTGAGCAAAACATGATGACTAAATGTCTCCTTTTATAGTTATGATTAATAGGATACATGACACTAAGTTCCAAATAAGCATTCTTCTCAAAATTGAGAATTAAACAAAAACAAAGAACAGGATCGCTATGCCTACATCTGACCAGTAAAACAAAAGGCTTAATGTTCTACACATTGCTTGAGGGAACTGTATACAAGAATGATTTGAATATAATGAATACTTAAATCAAGAGAATCCTGAGACAAAGGCTCCCTGGCTGATTTTTATGAGCCTAACAATGTCTGAATTCAGAATAACCAATTCAAATAAATCATATCAGCTAGTAAACCAAGTACAATACAGGAAACAAAGCTAACTGATGCCTGTATAAACTAGTTTACTTGATTTGTTATTAAGATTACAATATAAAAGGAGCAGATGCCACCCAAGAGCATCTAGATAGAGAACTTATAGCTTCAATGTAATAAGTACCATTATGTTGAGTTGCTGACCTTGTTTGCTATGCGACCAGTTGGAGCACCATAATCAGGCTCGAAGTCTACATCATCAGGATCATCTTCTGCAACCAGTAAGACAACACAAATTCAATCCAATTGTCCACAATGAAGAAAATGATGAAGAACTACTATGTTGAAGGTGTGTACGTCATAGTCGGTCATATGCAAGTATGCAACACTGACTACTATAGTGGCATTCTATAAGAAAAGGCAGCAGTGTCAGAAGAAAAAAGTTACCATCTTCGTCGTCCTCCTCTTCATAATCATCATCACCATCGTCATTATTATCGTCATCATCGTCTTCATTGTTATCAATTGAAGCTCTTGTATTCCTAGAAACATAATTATTAATTGCAGGAGGCTTTGACTGGGAATTGGAAGCCACAGAACGGTTAAAACCTCTATAATGAACTGCATCACTCGGTTCTTCCCCGTCCTGCTCATAGTATTCATCTGACAACATCTCTTCTGCAGGCACGTCAGAGTGGCCCCTTTGACCCTTGCCCAAATCTTTTTGCCCATCATCTTCTTCTGAATCTAATTTAGCCTCTCCTTCATCGGATGAACCACCTTCAGAGCCTTCTATGTTTTTATAGTTAGACCGACCTTGTGAGTCCTTCCCAGAACCAGATCTACCATGAGGGTCCATTGGTCGGCAATCCTTCCAAAAAGTAGACCCCCACTTTCCAGCTACAGCTGTTCTCCTCCCAGAAGGTTGCAAATTATTTTCTGTCAACCCAATACCATGTTCAACAGCTGCCTCACTTTGCAACTTACTGGCATCATCTGGTTCACCTTCACTTTGATATCGAACATCCATATTCATATCAAACTCCCTATCACTCAAAGCCGCATCCATGTCCTCATTCCCTACTGGACCACGAACTCTATCTTCATTCTGCCCTTCACTTTTCTCTTCAAGGATGCTGTTTGAAACTGTTTCGTTCAAATAGTTCCTGAAAAGCGCCATCTTCTCCTAAACTGAAATTCTATATTATCTACTTACTCCAATCTCTTCCCTACAATCACCAAGGCATGGCTAACAGAAAGCATCAAAATGATGCCAAGTACTGTACTGTCCGCTAGGGTCTCTTCAGAGGTCTGAGTAACAAACAGTAAAAAAACTTCAGTAAAATCC
>JAYMSY010000055.1:5000-17780 GCA_036897685.1 Monsonia emarginata | reverse complement strand
AAGTCAAGAACAAGAAGGACTCGCCCCAAGCAGAAATAGAATATACAGATTACAGATTGAATGGTTTATCAACATGCCGTATCTAGACGCCTATTTACTACGAAATTTAGACAAGATATGCCTTATTTGCAAGACGGAAAGCCTGTTGATATGGTCTTCAACCCAACCCATTAGGAGTACCTTCGCGAATGAATGTAGGACAGATATTTGAATGCTCGCTCGGGTTGGCGGGGGTTCTGCTAGATAGACATTATCGAGTAGCACCTTTTGATGAGAGATATGAACAAGACGAGAAAACTAGTCTTTTCGGAATTACATGAAGCCAGTAAGCAAACAGGGAGTGGGTATTTGAACCCGAGTATCCGGGAAAAAGCAGAATATTTGATGGAAGAACAGGAGATCCCTTTCAACTACCAAGTGGCGAAGCCCTTATAATGTAGGCTTTACTCTGCTAAGTGAGTAGCTAGGCTTTAACCGCGGATAGAGCCCTTTCCGATCGTCCAAAGAAATAAGAAGTAGTTCGTTCGCACGAGGACACTAAAGAAAGCAGCTCTAACTCCAGAAGCTAGACTAGCTTAAGGATCGCTTACCCCTCTTTCTCTTCATTCAGGGGATGCGGAAGAAGCATAATACCTGCTACTCTCCTTGTTACAGTCTGTCAATAGTCAACGGACCTTCTTCTCCTATTGATTCAATTCAGGAATTGAATATGTAGTAAGAATGGCTTGTGCAAGAATAGGAAAGATTGGAACTTAGCCCTAGATTCAGTATCTGGTATGAGATGAGTGTATGGTGATACACATTTCCAAAGAGAGAATGGAGGACTGAAAGAAGTTAATGGAGGCTAAGGAGCTGCTACAATAGCATTAGCGCTTCCAGGCACGCTTGCCTATCACTTCTGCTTCCTTCATCCTACTCTACTTCTCTTTCTTTGGTATGCCTAACGGGCACATACCCAGACCCATATTAGTCTGATGGTGCGGAAAAAAGCCTTCCTTCTGTCACTTCGGTCTTGTCTTAGTCGACCAGTTCCATATTCTCAATAATGTCCTTCCTAATCCCTTGGTCGAGTAGCGGGTGGGCTTAGATCACTATCAAGAAAGGAGTGAGTCAATCCCGTAATGATCATAGGAAAAGAGAGAGAATCTAATCTGACTTTAGGTGATTTGGAAACCTTATCTTTCTGTCTGCGTGACTTCTATCTCTTCGTTGAACTTGGAACTTTGGCCGCCAACTACCCTCATGCATTAGAAGGAGCCAACTAATAAATAGCTTCCAATGCCAAGGCCTCCATCCGATATCTCCTGACTTAACCATAATTCTAAGCGATCCATCATGCCACGGAGAACTGGACAAGGAATACAACGGAATAGGAAGAATGGAGCGAAAGCCTAGATGATTGTCATGAAAGTTCATGCTCTTTGCTCATTTGGCAGAACGAGCTAGACCCAGGGCAAGGGAAGAGACTAGCTTCATAATACCTTCTATACAGGCAAAAGACTCTCAGTTGAGCAATCCACGTCAAGTCGAACTAGCGCCTCATACAAAGAAGAAAACGAGACATTCTTAGATCATGAATAGTTAGGAGAATTACTTAGAAATGGAAATGCAGTTGAGGCTTCTTCCTTCGAATGGGCTAAGGGAAAGGGAAAATAGACCTTTCTTTAGTAAGATTCAAAGCAAGCAAAGGACTTTTGTTTTGAGCACAAGAGCACTTCTCTTTCGCATGAACTTACAGGAAAGGTAGCCTAAGTAGTGATGTCGATTTCCTTTCTTCGAGCTCGTAAACTCACCTGCTCCGCCCATGTTCATGTTCTTTCTTCTAAATCCGCTATAAAGCTAATAATAGATTTAGAGGAACGAAGGAACTCAGCCTACCCCAAAAGCTCTAAGGTATGGAATTTAGCAGCTCTTCCCTGCCTCGAAAAGAGCCTATTTGACCACTCAATCGGTTGACTACCTTTCAAGCTTTGAGTCCTTTAAGACTGAGAGAGAGCAGATCCGTCCATTTTGAGATAAAGCCCTTTTCGGCTTCGGCCCTGATCCTTGACTTGATCTCAGGAGAACTCAACTAATAAGAAGTGATAGCTGAGTTTTCCCTCATCCTAAGGCTACCGCGCCTTCGCCTTCGGTCAAAGATAGAAGAACCCAAGCTTTGATTGCAATCCATTAACTGATTATTAGGTAAGGGCTCTGGTTTTAGTCCGAAATAAGAAGAGGGTGATCGCAAACCTCTTTCTATTGATTCTAGCGAACGAGCAATCCCTTTAATTGATGAAGAGAATCCGTAACTTAGACTCAGAGATCATCCTTGGTCGAGCTAAGAATGAGTTCACAAAACAAAGTGGGCAAGCACGGTTATAGCCTTTGGCAAGGCCTTCCCTATCCCCTTGAGAATGGTATTACTGAGTTCTTAAATTTGTAATTAAAGTCCGGGTTCTAGGCTCGTTTGCTAACTAGAATGAATGCAGAAAGACTTGATAGAATGCCTGTGGATGAACTTAAGCGGTAAAGCATTTACTTTCTCCTTATGATGGAAAAAATACACCTTACTCAGTCTCAGTTTCCTCAAGCCAATTACTGGGTTGATTTAGATTAATCCCCATAAAAAAAAAGAATATTCAGGGTGGCATAGTCGGCATGCATACTTTCTCTTACAAAAAGGACTGGGAAGGAAAGCCTAACATTCGAAGAAAACTCTTGATTCAGTAATCGAGGAAAGTCCGTTGATCCTGACTGAGCTTCTTTCAGTTCATCTAGAAAGCTTTCCTTTGCGCCTATAAAAAAGGACTCGAAGTAGAATGCCTTACCCGAATGGCTTACCTCTCTCTCTGCAATGGGACCTTTCAAACCTTAGACTCGATTGCATCTATAAACCTAAATCTAGAACTAGAACCTTGGTTGGCAATTCCATCTAGTGACTCGACTCACTCAAAGGCAAACCTCATATTCGAGGAAATATACTTACAGGCGTGGAACCTTGTATTCGCGGAGACATCCCTAAGGAGCGAAGCGACTAACCCGAAGGGCAGCGAAGTAGCAGCCTACTCATAGGTCAGCATCGGGGAAAGTACCTAACCTTATGGATGACGCTTCCCGACAGAACTGCTATTCAAGGTAAGAGTTCTAATCGAAGGGTGAGGAAGGAGTTGGGTGCCAACCGATTGAGAGGGACAAAAAGACTTAGATAGAAGCATGTTGGATGACAGAAGGCTGACGTATGAAATCGCAACGATAGAAGACCTAAGGGCTGAGCTAAGGCCGCGATGGGGTGAGTTGGAGATTCATTTCTAAGCTAAACCCATTCAACTGCAGTAAAAAGGTCTGAGCCCTGCGTTGATAGAAAGAGCGCTCTTTTCATGAAACTAGAAATATCGTAATAGAAGAATCAGAATAACGCCCAAAAACTCCCATTTCTTTCCGTTGGTCAACAACCCACAAAAACTCACTCGAATTCTGAACTACTCTGGACTCTCTTTCTGTCTAGAGGGAATTTCATTGTCTCAATCAATCCATATGTTTAACAACTTTCGACGCATCTTTCGCTTTGATGAGAATAGTCTTAACTCAAGTTCCAGTGATAATACAGCTTCTAGTCTCACTCCGAGTCAATCCACAACGACTATTAACGATTATAGTGTTCAATCGTCCGGTACTCAGGGTTCTTATACGGGCATTTTTGAGGATTGTCCAGGTCTTAACCCGTCCAGTGAACGTATAGTAGAGCTTCAGTCTGAGATACACGATAAATTGCGAGAGTTGATGACTGATAAGAGTCCCCAAGAGGTTCTGGTTGCGGCCGAAGCTTTACATGCCGAAAGCGACAATATTGGATTTTTAGAGCACCTGTTAGATGATTTGACCAAAAACGGAGTAGGAGGTGAAGCCTATGAGGATGCCATGCATCTAGTAAAAGGCTTAAGCCCGCTTGAGCAATTTGAAATAATCCCATTGATTCCTATGAATATAGGAGACTTTTATTTCTCATTCACCAATTCATCTTTGTTTATGCTGCTAACTCTGGGTTTGTTCCTACTTCTGGTTTATTTTGTTACTAAAAAGGGGGGAGGGAACTTAGTGCCAAATGCGTGGCAATCCTTGGTCGAGCTTCTTTATGATTTCGTACTTAACCTGGTAAACGAACAAATAGGTGGTCTTTCCGGAAAAGTGAAACAAACGTTTTTCCCTTGCATTTTTGTAACTTTTACTTTTTTGTTATTTTGTAATCTTCAGGGTATGATACCTTATAGCTTCACAGTGACAAGTCATTTTCTCATTACTTTGGGTCTCTCATTTTCTATTTTTATTGGCATTACTATAGTGGGATTTCAAAGAAATGGTCTTCATTTTTTAAGCTTCTTATTACCCGCAGGAGTCCCACTGCCGTTAGCCCCTTTTTTAGTCCTCCTTGAGCTAATCTCTTATTGTTTTCGTGCATTAAGCTTAGGAATACGTTTATTTGCTAATATGATGGCCGGTCATAGTTTAGTAAAGATTTTAAGTGGGTTCGCTTGGACTATGTTATGCATGAATGAGCTTCTCTATTTTATAGGGGATCTTGGTCCTTTATTTATAGTTCTTGCATTAACCGGTCTGGAATTAGGTGTAGCTATATTACAAGCTTATGTTTTTACGATCTTAATCTGTATTTACTTGAATGATGCTATAAATCTCCATTAAAGTCAAGTGGTAATTTCTATTTCTTTATAATTGAACAAAATCGAGCGAATCTAGAATCTATAGGAGCTAGTTTACGAGCTATAGACCCCCCCCTCTCACTAATAAACGATAATTATCTATATTCATTTTTTTTTAGAAGACTATCTACTACTTTATTTGTTACTGGGCAACTAACCGATTCCTAAAAAAAAGATTACAAGAGCTTCAACAAGAAGCGTGGAACGGAGGTAATCATGTCCCAAATCCCTTTAAGACAGCGAAAGACCGTGAACGGCTTTACTCGGTAATGTGGGAGGATAATGATTAAGTAAATCCGTAAATTATCAATCAAACGGTAAAGTGGTAAAGAGTTAATTATATAGGGGAAAAAAGAGGGCATAATAAAAGAAACAAATATGGATGAATGTGAATGACAATGGGATTTATTTCAAATCTATCTCTAACTAAGCGATTTAAAAAGACTTTCTTTTTAAGTTCTTTCTTTTCATAGTTTCCCAACTAAGCCACTGTCTGTCAACTAAGTTACTACCTCATCAAGGGCAGTCGACACGTCCTACCTGCAAGGATCAACTGATCTATGACTAGAGTACCCTTCTTTTAACAACCCAGTCAGTGTACTTCGTCCCAAGGGGCGCATTTTTCCCATAATTTATACTTTATGCTATAGTAGTACGAGACTACCTCCTACCCCATTCCTTACACTCAGCCTCTCCTCAATCCCACAAAGACTAAGACTAAGGAAGACAAGTCACTCAGAACAAGAGCATTCTCCGCAACATAGTGTTAGCTACACTTGGAATTAGCTGCATTTCCTTAAAGCATTTTCAGCTAAAAATAAGTATCTTTTTCCACTCGCTACGCTAGCCCTACAGAGGAAGCAATCAATGGCAATTTGACTCTTTCTTTGATTGGGAAGTGCTTTGAATCAGGATCCGGGCTCTTACTCTCTGTACATGGGTAGCCTAAAGCAAGGACTTATATTGCATTGGCAGCTAGTGTCCAGTGAGGAAAAATGCCCCAACCACTCCATACCTGACCTGTGAGTGAATCCTTTTGAGCTGCTGCTAGAAAACGGAAGAAGAAAGTCTAAATCTAAAGGGGGATCCTTCGAGCCGAGTACTTATCTCATATGTAAATATTCTGCGCTAGAAAGTGTGGGAGCCTCATGTTCATTCCCCCATGGATAGAATGGCTAGATTGGTTGATATGCACCCGGGTCAAGCGTCTTCGAGCTGATACCTTCTTGCTCTGACTTAGTTCTAACTTGCTCTGGGTTAGCCCCTATTTTTGCTTTCAAAGGCAAGACGCCATCGTTAGCACTCATCCATAGCCCCATCTCAGTATAGGAAGAATAAACTTCAATAAATAAGCCTATCCCCTACTGACTTCTAAGAAGTCCACTAAGAGAGACTGAGTTGGAAGGAGGTTGAGAGACTTCGATAAAGGGGATCTTAGAGCTCGATTTAAGGTAAACCTTCCTTCTTCCTTAAAAAAGATATCCATTTTTATCCTAGTCAATCTCTACGTACACAACCCATCTGAGGTGGGGACCCTTGTTCATGATTGAGTGGTAGTCCTTTATACTTACAAAGGCTCATTGGGATCTGCTTTGTCTCCAATGCGTTGGAAGGATCGGATCCTCCTACCCTATCCCATTTATCCAAATAAGAATTAAATTCAAAAGAAGAGAACGAGAACCTCTTCATTTTATTCGAGCAACTTCGTACCTCGAGTGATCGATTCACCAAGTCACAATGATTGATTCAGCATTTACCAGACTATAAGTTGAGACATGTATTGGAGAGCATTTTATATTCGTTTTTGAAACCTATCGTCCTTTTTTCTCAGTTAGATAGAGCGCGCTTTGCTTTAAGATCGGTTAAGTCATAGGTTTCATAGCTCAGCTAGACAAAACTCGCTTAGGTAAGCTCGCGGTTAGACTTCGATTCGACAACTCGCTCAGTTAGGACAGATAGAGTACCCCTCTTCTTTTTGAATAGAATATCCAAGCACTGGGTGCCTATCTTCAAAGCTACTTTCTTAACAAACTCTAGCTCTAGGGCTTTCTAGGTTTGGAAAAAATATCTTCCTTATCCAAATTCGCATTCCCATCCCCATCTGAACCCGATGAGACATCAGTCTCAGGCTTCACTCGCTCAAGTTTTTCATATTCATAAATGGAGCGCATCAGTTCTATTGAGCACCAATTCCTCGAGTAAAGGCTTCTACAGCTGGTTAACCAAAATGAGAATCCCAAGCTTTGATTGTCAAACTTGCAGTTCCCATGAACCAAGCACAGGATGGATGGTGTACCAATCCATTTCGTTGGGAAGATGGCAAGGATGAAAGAAGGATATCGAGAGAGAGATAGGAAAAAGAGTACAGAAGCGAGAGCGGGCTATAGCTTGAATTGGCTCGTGCACACACACATGAAACTTAAGATGGGGAGGGCTCTGTAAGCACTCTTTCCAGCTAGAAGAAAGCAACCAACAGAGAAAGCAACCCTAGCCTTTTTTTTATTTGGTTTCCTTGCTAGTCGTTGTTCTTCCCGCTAACGAGTTTATCTGCATCTTAGTGTAGTTCGCAATTATACTTTATTCCTTCATTCAAGCAGCGAAGGAATAGAAGTGAGAGATGAGCTTTCCTCGCTCACTATTCATATGAAATCTGCCTACTTTCCTGGAGGAGGTCGGGAATCTAAGACGATACGGATACTGAATCACTGAATTTCGATTCGGATTCTGAACCGTGCCTGAACCTATTTCAAGTGAGAGACGCTACCTAAGACTAAGACTAGTGGGAATTTTTTTCCTGGGCTGATTTGAAAGCTAAGAATTCGTATTTCCTTCCAGCCTGCACGGACCGCGGGTTCTATCCTTTTAATAAAAATGACTGGGATCCGCTTCACGGATTCTCGGCTTAAGAGGAAAGGCACAGCCCTAGTAACTTTGCCTCTCTTGCCCTTGCGATGAGTGGTGGAAGGCGAAACGGTAGTGGAGCGTGATAACCCGGTTAATAGTTTGATTCCTTACGATATGAATTCTTCTACCATTGATTCGTAAAAAGAAAGAGCATTCCCATCTGTCCTATCTATTGGCGACAAAAGGTGTAGTGTGTGATAAAGACTGGATTCTCTATTTAGCTGGCTCTCTGACCAGACTGATCGTACCCGTTCTGTTGATGAAAAAAGTGGATTGAGAAGTGCAGCTAGGCCGCATAGTCATAGCTATGGCAAGCCGAAGAAAAGGGGTGTTGTCTGGTATAGAACCAGAACAAGGCTTTAAAGGAAGGATAGGGGAGTTGTTTTTCCAGTAGCAGGCACTTTCTTTCCAGGTTGTAAGGTCTATAAAGCCATAGAGGGGTGCCGGCAGCGGCAGCAGTCTAGTTCCAGGTGCCATCGCGTCATTGTGCGGGGTGGCGGGGATTTCGGCTGCCTTCTATCGGGTGAAGAGAAGCCACCGGAGACTAAAGGCTAGGCTTAGTAGGGCTCGAACCTACAACATAACCGTTATGAGCGGTACGTTTTACCCAATTAAACTATAAGCCCCTACTACTCTCTACATGCAACTCGCTCACTTGGGAAAGAGTGGACCGGAAAGAGGAGGCCTTTGCTCGCTACGCGCCTTATTACTCTTCCCGGGCGAGCGGAAGCTTGGATAAACAAAAAGATTTTCTATTTCTATTTATTTGATTTTAATAAGTCATTAGATTCTGGAAGGATATTCGTATTCTACCACTACTTACATAGGGAGAAAAATTCCATTCCATATGCCAAGCAACTATGCTCAGGTCAGGTCTACCCCTTTTCACATCCCTTACAGAACCTGGGTCCTTCCCCTATCTTTAGTTAGTGTCCCTCAGTGTATAAGCGATAAAAGAAGAGTTTACGCGTGATTGATTCTCGTAAGTAAGATAAAGGAGAGCTAAGGAGAACTATAGGTAAGAATAGGCTATTTCGTGCATTCTATTATACTAGGAGAGCAGAAGTCCTAACCTAAGGAATGGGATACAAGGCCGGTCAAACTAAAATGGTTGATCCAATGAGGGTCTTTACACCAACTTCTACTACCAAAGCAAAAAGATAAAATCGTAATAGCATATCATATCTTAACTGCTTGGAAGTCTTACCTTAAGCGGGGATATAGATCAAGCGGAGTCAGAGCCGGGATTGTAAAAAGAGTGCTTTTTTCCACCAGTATTTCATTTCAGATTGGGGCATGATTTAAACTTCTTCAACAACGATAAGGAATAATTGCTTTCGCTTCCTTGGACACCCTATTCTAGTCCTAGTCTAGGAAGTTAGTTCTTTTTCATACTTTCATACCAGGTTCATACATACCTACCAGGCAACCTTCTTCTATATCTATATAAGTAATTTCTTTCTATACCTATATATGTGATTTAACTCCCTTCATCTAAGAAGCACAGGCAGACACGAAGCCTATCGACTCAGATACTGCATAACCAGGATTTGACAATTCAACAACTTCGTACCTTCGTTTTGCAACTCACCCTCTTTAGGATCCCAGGAAACGAAGTACCCTGTATACTAAGTAACCTACGGTTGAGCAACAAACCTGAGTTAGGAGTTAGTCAACTCAGATATTTCATAACCTTTGACACCCAGTAGTTTATAGGCTAGGGAAAGCTATAGTTCATACTCATAGAGGTTAGGAGCTTACTTATTATCTCGGTCAAAGTATTCTGGATAATGAAAAGGTGAAATGTTATATTGTCGTGACACACGCCCTCGCTTTACTACGGCGCAGTAAATTCTAAACCTAAAGATAGGTTATACTCGCAGATCATAAACTCAGTCTCTCTATTGAAAGTCCTCTATTGATAGCCATTCCTTAGGTAATAGGTCCTTGGCTAATAGGTCCCTAATATAATAGGTTCTTAGGGGATAGGTGCAAATTCTAACATCAATCACCACAGCCTACTTGGTTCTCTCCGTTCTCTCGGTTCTCTTGATCCTTGCTCGCTACGCGGTATACCGTTTACCCAACTCACGTACCACTTGTTAACCGTTCTCCTTCCTTTTCTCCCTGGTAGTAGTAAAACAATGCATTCTTTTCATCCCGTTCGCTACCCATAAAAAGGAAAAGGCTATTCTATCCATCTCTGATCTCAGGTTCTCTATTGCACTCCCTAATCGAATTACGTACGGACTTATGCTGTAAAGACTCTTCTCTAAAACCTCAGGATCTATGAATGAATGGAATGGCTATACTATAAATCAGCAATTCATTTCTTCGTGTTGTTGCGAAGTCCGCTTTCTTTGACCATGTCTCCCGTTTTGCCAGCTCCCTCCCATAGGATAGGTCCTAGTCCATTCTTCCTAACCCATCTAAACGGGGTCCCCCTTTCTATAGTAAATATAGTAAAAGCCAGTTTGGTCGCCTATGTATATCCTTGCTCCTTAGTCACACCATTCATGCAGGTGTAGTGTTTGCGGCCCACTTACTTATTATTATTATTACGGGGTCATTTTGCCGCCTGTTT
Source organism: Monsonia emarginata (assembly GCA_036897685.1). NCBI lineage: Eukaryota > Viridiplantae > Streptophyta > Magnoliopsida > Geraniales > Geraniaceae > Monsonia > Monsonia emarginata. The sequence continues at coordinate 7,595 of JAYMSY010000055.1, read as the reverse complement.
GTGCTTACCTCTCCAAACAGAAAGTATAGTAACTCTCGCCCTTACTTACCTGTCACCTACGTCCAAATGCTTTCAGACAGAAAAGTTATCTGATTAACTACGAACTGTCTCACCTAGGTACCTACTTATTAGCACCATTGGCTATATCTCATTCGTGATGTATGGCAGCTACAGCCCTTTCTTATTTACCTATCCTCTGAGCGACAATGACCCAGCATTCTATCTGTTTAAAAACAAAGCAACTACGTACCTTCATTTGACAATAAAGCCACTTCTCGTTCTCGTACCTGAGTTTGGGAAACAAAGATATTCTTCTATTCTAAACCATAGGTTGAATAAGCTGATGGACTATGAGCAGCTACTACAATGGCTTTTAATCCTAAGCGGACATAAGGGTATGCCAATCACTCAGTTGTAAGGCTTCTTTTCACCTTTCCCTCACCCCTAACTAAAAACTCTTACTTCGGAATGAGTCGTTCTGCCTTCTGACTTTGATATCCAGATACAAGGAGAACTAAGAAGAGAAGGAGCGAAGCATGACGAGCGACGGACGAAATGCCTCCCATTAAAGTAAAGAATGTCCTGCTCAAGCTTAGCCCAGGGTCAGGGTTTTTAACTGCCTTTCTTCCCCGGGGTCAGTTACCCACCACACCAGTGAAAGTGTTATTGTACAAATCACCAGGTCCTCTTACTGTGCAGAAATGGAAGCACTCCTTCTACAAGAGTCCGTCTAAAATGACATCGACTGCTATTCGCCTATTCCATTCGTCGGGACGGGCGAGATGAATTTGCTATACTAATTCTTCCTCAGTTAGCTGCCTGAGCTTTTGCCCTTCCTTCGTATATTTCTGGATTTCACCCCTTCTACTTCATTGTTGGATTAATGAAGTGCGATTGAATGGCTCCTGTTAGCTCAAAGCATATATGAGCTCTGGCTGATCCCGTGTCAAAAGGAGACCCCTTGCCTATAGTATAGATAGGCTAACGCGCATCCGTTTTCTTGCTGGAGTGGAAACCCTAGCAATAAGGATGACTCTCGAAGGCTTGGCCCGTATTACATTAGTGGGACTAGGCTAGCTCATTCTGACTTACTTTGAATGAGACCTTCAACCATGTGATTCTGTCTTCTCTAGTGGTGAGTCCCTTCTCCTTCTAATCTAATCTCCGTAGAAGAAGGAAGCGGTCTCTGTAGGCGTATTAGGGCTTGGTCGGCACATCCCTTAGGCAGGCTTGTTCCCTCTTACTTGTGCAGGATTTTAGGCTTCTAGTGAATCTTTGTGAAAGGCTATCAGGTGTGGCTAGCTCAGGCTCGTGCTAAGCTAAGAGAGAATGAGGCTCGGGGCGAAGAAAGAGGCATAAGGCACAAGGTCTCAAGGGTAGCCTGAGGTGGGTAAGAAGAGCAGCTGATTTGATTAGGACTTCCTTGGAAGGAGAGTCTCACTCATTCATGGGCCCCCCCTCTAAGACAAAAGAATTAACACGAACAAGAAAAGAAGTAAAATACCTCCATTTACACTCGAATGTGCAATCTCTCCTCACTAGCACACGACCCACTCTCTTTTCAGACTCTATCTACGTGTCTCTTCCTCCGGCCACGAAAGGGATTTTTTCTTCTGGTGAAATGATTCTTCCTTCCATGTAGGATTGGAAGCAGTATCGGAACGGAACTGCTCTATTGCGACGACAGAGAATAGACTGCTCACTTATGAGAGACTCCTGCCTTACGGTTGGGCGTTAAGCAAGGACTCTCTTTTTTATTTTGAAAAATTAGCATGTTGAGGTTGAGACTGATTGGCCACGTTAAGTCAAGGTCAGGCCCTTGGTTTGAGTGTGCTTCCATCCATTAGATTCGAAAAATACTTCTTTCCCTATAGCCCTGTAGGAGAAGAGATAGGATACCTTGTGCAGGCTTCAGACTCAGGAATGAAATAATAACTTAGATAGAATCACTATGGTATGAAAGAACGACGTTCTTAGACTCTGGTATGCGAATCACTGAGTTGCTAGACAAGGGTGCGTAGTGCGTAGGGCATGACTGATAAGGAATGAATGATGCGTAAGGACTTAGGGACGAGCTTAGGGTTGCTAGACACTGGTACGTTAGGTGTGAGAACCGATCTCCTGTAAGGGGCGAAGCGAGACCGTAATTACATAGATAGACAACTCCTTCCCTGCGCCTTCTTCCTCTTTAAGGCTTGAAGGCGAAGACCAATTGGCGGCTGGAAGGAAGCTTACTAAGAAAGACGTCTCTTTTGGGGTGTATAGCTCAGTTGGTAGAGCATTGGGCTTTTAACCTAATGGTCGCAGGTTCAAGCCCTGCTATACCCAAACTTACCTTAGACTAGACTATATTCTTAGTAATAGTCAGGAAAGCGAGGTATATAATCAAAGATCCGTTTTTTTCCTTTCCTTTAGACTGGCTGAAGCCACTTTTTCCTTAGTTTATCAACTAAGATCATTTTGAACCTTTAAGTGAGAAGGGCGAGGGCGCGAGGCCCGAAGGTTACGTAGTATACTTAGGCGACAGACTCTGGTTATGAAATATCTGAGTCGATAGACGATTGGAGCGGAGCTGATGAGTCGTGAGACTCTGGA